>JAMKCH010003593.1:0-108551 GCA_023653785.1 Ophioderma brevispina | reverse complement strand
GTGATAAGCAAAGCAGCGTGCATTGCAAATCTTCTAAGCCCGGTTCGCTCAGTCGTAGAGCATCAGACTTTATCTGAGGGCCAAGGGTTCGAGTCCCTTACCCCCGTGGGCGAATATTTGGTTTAGGCCACTATAATTCAACACTCATTAATTATTACTATAATTCTCATTTATCAATGAATGTTGCAGGAATACATGGTCTTTTTTTTCCTTTTTGCCTTACAAACAAATTTTTGAGAAATATTTTTGGTTTCAATACTGGATCGGATTCTTTGGTCGTGTTTCCTACACCTTCTCTATTAAACGAGGAAAAAAAATCACATCATTGGAACATTTTATTGAAATTATAGTGCATGATGCATGATTCCTCAACATTCTGCGAATCGCCTCTATTAGGTTTCAAATCAACCGGTTTTTTTTCACCTTTCACTTGGCCAAAAATAACCTTTTTGCATTTTTTGTCAGCAAAGGACCAAAAACTGAAAAAGGTCGATATCTTCTTACCTTTTTCACTAAAAACAAATTCATACAGTAGAAATGTATTTTCCTTGCAAACGAGAAGACATGTTTTTAAAATTTAATAGACCAAACATACACGCATATGGATAACGTACTTTAATAAAGAAGTTGTACTATTTATTGTTCCATGTCCAGTTTCAACATTTCTACAGAAATGATAATATTTGAACATTTTGATGTCAATCATTAAATGATAGCGTCATGTATTAAACACTAATTCTGTCTCAACTTCACAGCCATATTCAGTGATATTCCATGTATTCTAATCAAGCAAGTTTCATATTTGGTCAAAAATTGACAGAAAGAAATTCGCCGTGTGCATATTTTGTACTTCATGTTGCCCATTTTTAGAAGGATGGGGTAATGCGCCTGACTGCAAAGTGTGTATGGAACCCACTAAGAATCAAAGTAATCTTCTCCCTAAACCTATAGTCACCGTAAGAGTGGGGACATCAAAATGGTCGGCCTATGCATTTGGATCCCCACTTTTACAGTGAAACAACCTGCGAATGTCGCCACAAGATCATAGTTTTCAAAAGTCCTCCCCCTCTCTTTTTTCTCTCCTCTCCTTTCCTCTCTCTCCTCTCCTCTCTCTCCTCTCTCTCCTCTTTCTCTTTCCCTCTCTCTACCCTCAAAGTGCCTGTTGTCTACTGTCCGCATGTCTCTGTTTGTCTTGCTGTCCAGGTGTCCTATCGGAATGTGTTTGTCTGGCTTGCTCAGCATCGTTGTGTCTGTTTGTCTGTCTCAACAGGCATACGCCCTATAGTTTATGATAGACTAAGATATAAGTCATGTTTTTCTCGATAAAATGAATAACACTCTTGCCTAAAATGAATCACTTAATCGTAATAAAATGCTAAATTAATGTCACAAGATAGTCCACAGTCCACCTGCTTCTGACAACGGGTGCCTTGTTTTGATGGCCAAACATGGATGCTTCCAGAAATGTATAATATAATTTCATTAAAGTGTCACAAACATACAAATGAGGTATTGCAATTGATTCCGTCATGCGCTACTGTACAACATATGATACAGCGCAGGACGGAATCAATTGCAATACCTCATTTGCATGTTTGTGACACTTTTATGAAACCGTATATCAACTCTGTGAATCAACTATTTTTACCAATTGGCTAATATAAATCAAGCAATTACATTATAAATTCAAATGACAACAGGCTTATAGGCCTACTATGTCAACAAAAATATATAGAATGACTCTTTTTAAGTATTTACATCCGCTTATTATTTTTGTATATTTGCACTTTGTTATCTGATAATGAGTAAGCCCAAAACGATATGTTGAAGATAACAATTTTCGGAATATTTCGTCGTATTCGTTTTATCTTGCCGATATAACGAAATACGCCCAAAATTTCCAGAAGTTGGCTTAAATTGATATCAACGTTGAAAGACAAATCATTATAACCTCAAAACGATATTGTAAGCTCGGTGTTCTGCTTTTCAACAAAATTGAAAAACTTCAGGTAAGGCTATGATGTTTTAGGTGCGAGACGCGGTTAATAGGTGATACCCAAGATGAAAAGTTGCACCTCTCAGAATTTTTTTTTAAAACATAGAATATTTACCAATTACTTTAAAATTATGTTTGCGAGGTTTTCCCTTCAATTTGTTGTAAATGTTCCAATCACCCTTTCTCTTTGTTCGTCTCTAAAGAATAAGTAAACTTACAGGTATATCCATAATATAAGCGGGAAAAGGTGCTAATGAATTTCACACATTTGAAATCGGCACTGACGGAATTCTGGCAGACGATGCCATGTAACACTTTCTGTTTGTCTTTCCACGATTAGATGTCAGATGTCGATTTCCAATGCTCATTGTCACAGCTGTGGTTACATTGATAATGTTTACATAAATATCAGGATCGTTGCTTTGTGACACATTCTTAACACACGTGGGTATCAGTTGATACCACACAGAAAGTAACCTAAGACCCTTTTTTACGCATCGGAGATAGGAACGCATGCAAGCATGCAATGGAGGCTAGGCAGTGCAGTGTGTCGTCTGCAGGCTGATGGTACCAGTACATACATTGAGTATTTGAATACTATTAAGATTTAACGCGCGCAACTGAACTTATAACTTTTAATTTTCCCCGAAATTGTTGATATATGTTATTTACTTTACACAATTTAATCGAAATATTAAAGACACTATAAGTGATTCACCAGAAAGAGTAAAAATATTTGAAATTTGCAGGAATGGCTTAAAAATTCTCATAGGTCTAAGTTACTTTTCCAATTAAGAATTGTCAGAAAAAGACGAAAATGGCAGTGCTCAACTTAGATATGAATCTCCATTCACTTATACGTGTTGTAGTAATTGTTCGTACGGACAGTAATGACTAAAATATCCGATTTTGTCTTTAATTAGGTCGCTTCTTGTCTTACCATTTGCAGAGAAATTCAGGGTAATGTACTTGTTACAGACATGCAAAAATCTGCTATATACTTCATAATACTTAAATACTTCATAATCAATATTTTGATATTGCCCTTATACTACACATGTATAGATTTATTTGAACTTACAACCCCTACAATTTTGCAACAGATAATGTAATTGTGTACAAATGGTCAAACATTTGTTGAACTCTACTGATATGATGATATGTAGCCCAAAGAACTTTAAATAAATCTGTTTGTTTATCAGAATGAACCTGGTGCCATTTTGGGTCAAAACTGAAGGCACATACTTTTGAGTTCTTATTATCCAGATACAAATAAATGTTGTGTATGCGTTGCATGTGCTTGTATTTTCGGGACAACTATGTATTAGTGGCACTAACACATGTAGCTGCCCCGAAAATACAAACACATATTTGTATAAAAAGCTGCAAATCGTATGCTAACAATTTACAAGCGTTTTCCCGTAACGCAATTAATACGTAAGTCCATTCTATGCGATATATAGACCTAATGTCAAATAAGCACTCTTTGTAAACCGGTCTGTTCAAAGTTTTTTGGCTACATATATCATTATATAGTAAAACAAATGGGTCAACCATTTGTACATAGCTTAACTACGTTATCCGTTGCAAAATTTAGAGTGTAGGACTATGGATAGATGTCATTTTTTTCCTGAGGCATCTTGGTGGTTCTTTAAACACGCATGAGGGAATACGACCAAGAGTTCCCACGAGCAGCATAGCTCATATCTCACGATACGTTCACTGCGTGACGAGAAAAACCGAACCAGTTTCAGTTCATTGATCTGACCATTCGTGATAACCCAGTGAGTTCCGGTGTGGCTGGAGATATGGTCCTCCGAACTCATAGTCCACCTACAACGGTGCAGAATAGGGCACTCTCTAAATGTAAACGAGTGAAAATTTCACTCCCCAAAAGAGTGAAACTCTTGTAAACCACTCCAAAGTGAGTGGTTTGTACTTAAAAAAAGTGAATTTCTACTTAAAAAAAAGTAAATATCACTCCAAAAAGAGTGGATTTTCACTCGTTTGAGGAGTTAAACGAAAGACAACACTTTTGAGGAGTTAAATGAAGGACAACACGAATTTTGTCAATTTCTATGATGAGCAAATAATGAACTTTGCTTGATGATTAGTGGAAAATATTACATGGATACGCCTGTGAAGTTGAGACAAAAGTGTTTAATACATGGAACGCATTTCACATTAACAAGTAAAATTGTTTAATATGTTTATTTAGCAAGTTGAAACTAGCATGGAAAATAAATAAGTACAACTGCTTTATTAAAGTACGTTATCCATATGCGTGTATGTTTGGTCTATTAAATTTAAATACATGTCTTCTCGTTTGCAAGGAAATATTACATTTTCTACTATATAATTTGTTTTAATAAAAAAAGGTAAAAGATTATCCACCTTTTTCAGTTTTTGCCACTTTGCTGACAAAAACTAGAAAAAAAAGTGTTTTAACAAGTGAAAAAGCACGGTTAAAACCGTGTTTTTACCTGTTGCAAAACCTGTAAACCCTGCCGATGGGACTCGAATCCTTTTTCCCCCTCAGTTTGAAAGAGTCGACTACTATGTTATTACCGACTGAGCTAAAATGTAGCTGCATAAAATTTCCCCTCAAATCTTTGACATGCTTCGTTTGAACGATTCTTAGTTATTAGTCAATTCTTAGTTATTGGATGCAAGTATGACCTGTTCAAAAGGTGTGGCGAATATTTTTTGGTTCTTCCTGAAAAAGGCAACAAAACGTGGAATTAATGAAAATATTAATTTATATCTCAATAAGACTCTGTAAGACAAACGGATCAAAAAGCAATTATTTTTGAAGTGTTTGCCTACCCCTCAATAACCAAATTACTATTTTTTTATGATTGCATATTTTAAAACACATTCTTTGTTTGTATACAAAATATGCAGACTAGAAGAAACTTTGTTAATACTTAAGATTATTTCTCAAGTGTTTCTGAACTGCATAATAGCAATCAAACACCTTCATTACGCGTCAAACTACAATAAAGAAATACACATCATGTGGTATAGGGATTGGAACGGTCTTGATTATCAATATTTTGTTTTATAATTATTTTAACAGTAAAATATGTTTTGCAACTGTTTTTGAATTACCAATGATGTGTTTGAGTATTTTGGGGGAAATCCTTTTCAAAAAATAATAAATGACAAAACTGGAAGTGAAGAAAAATTCACATAAGATTGTGACTATTACATTGGCCATTTTGGCCTCACTGTGTCACTTGGTGGATGAACATACGAGCTTTGCCATGCATCGACAATGGCCAAAGATAAAAGTAAATATTATAACGTGCAGCAAAGCGTGAAAGCAGCGTGCCAGCAAAGCAGCGTGAATAGCAAAGCAGCGTGCATAGCAAAGCAGCGTGCATAGCAAAGCAGCGTGCATAGCAAGCACGTGCATTGCGCAATCTTCTAGTTCCGGTTATCCATTCGGTAGAGCATCATACTTTTAATCTGAGGGCCAAGGGTTCGAGTCCCTTACCGGGCGCATATTTTGGTTAGGCCACTATAATTCACAATCATTAAGTATTCTAAATTCTCTTATCATTAATGTTGCAGGAATACATGGTCTTTTTTTCCCTGTTTGCTTACACAAATTTTGAGAATATTTTTTTTCATATGGATCGGAATTCTTTTGTCGTGTTTCCTACACATTCCCTATTAAACGAGTGATCACATCAGTGGAACATTTTTAATTGAAATTATAGCATGATGTGCAATATTCTCAACATATCGCGAATCGCCTCTATTATGGTTTCAACCGGTTTTTTTTTTTTCACTTGGCCAAAACAACCTTTTTTGGCATTTTTTGTCAGCAAAGTACTAAAAACTGAAAAATGTCGATATCTTTTTACCTAAAAACAAAATCAATACAGTAGAAAATTAAATTTTCCAATTTCCTTGCAAACGAAGACCTTCCTTTAAATTTATAGGACCAAAACATACACGCATATGATAACGTACTTTAATAAGAATTGGTACTTTAGTTTTTTTTCCTGCAGTTTCACTGCGTACAGAAATGATAATATTAAACTTGTTGATGTCAATCATTAAATGATACGTCAATGTCTTAAACACTACTTCTGTCTCAACTTCACAGCCATATTCATGTGATATTTTCCACTATTCATCAAGCAAAGTTATTATTTGGTCAGAAAAAGTGACAAAAAAACTTCGCCATGTTTGCATATTTTGTACTTCAATTTTTGCACTTTTAGAAGGATGGGGTACTGCGCCTGACTGAAAGTGTTTATGGAACCCACTAAGAAACAAAGTAATCTCCCTAAAATATAGTCACCGTAAGAGTGGGGACATCAAAATGGTCCCACTATGCATTTTCCCCACTTTACAGTAAAAACACTGCGAAGTCCCCCCACAATCGACGGTTTCAAAGTCCTGCCCCCTCTCGTTTTTCTCTCTTCTCTTCTTCCTCTCCTTTTCTCTCCTCTTCTCTCCTAGCTCGCTCTCTCTCTTTCCCTCTCTCTCCTCAAAGTGCCTTTTGTCTACTGTCCGCATGTCCTCTGATTTTCTGTCTGTCCAGGTTTCCTATCGATGTTATATGTGTTTTGTGTCTGGCTTGCGTCAGCTCGTTGTGTCTGCTGTCTGTCTCAACAGGGCATACGCCCTATTAACCCTGGAGCTAGCACACATTTTGTAACACATCTCAAGTACAAAAAAGTTTGAGAGTGTAAAACATGTGACAGACTGACAGGGATCCCTGAAACGTGATTCTTAAGGCCGCAAATGGTGCCTTAAGGAGAGGGGGCCAAAACAAAGTTTTGTACAGGGTCAAATTTTTAAATTGATCCAATCATGTTTTGAAAGCACCACCAGTTATGTCTAAACAAAAGGATTCAGAAAAGGTATAGTTTGTATATGACACAGCCTAAATTGTCATAGTTATCGGCTAAAAACAGCAAAAATCAATATAAGGGTCAATTTCATTGTAAGGGTCAATTTAAAGTTGCTCCGATTTGGTTAAAAATGGTGGAAATTATTTGGTGTAGTTCATAGGTTAAATAAGGATAGTTTTTAAACTGTCGTACATGCTTTCGTTTTCCGAGTCGGCGGCCCATAGGGTCCAAACGTCCATTGCATTCATGGGGGGCTTGACCTTGTTTCCCCCTACCTTCTTAAGCAAGCCATTTGGAGACAACGATACAAAAGCGCAGGACGGAATCAATTGGCAATAAACCGCCCCTCATTTGCATGCTTGTGAGCATTTTATGAAACCGTATAAGCCAAAAAAAAAAACTATGTGAATCAATATTTTTACAATTGGCCTAATATAAATCAGCAATTACATTATAAATTGCAAATGACACACCTTATAGGCCTAACTATGTCAACAAAATATATAGGAATGACTCTTTAAGTTTTTAACAACCCTCTTATTATTTTTTGTATATTTGCACCGTTTTGTTATCTGATATGAGTAGCCCCAAACGATATGTTTGAGATACAATTTTTCCGGAATATCTCGTCTGTCCAAAAACTTGGGTATTTTCTTGGACCACTGCTCCTATAAATCACTAAAAAGCATTGAAATTCAGCGCTGTTTTTCCCATTTTTAAATCAGAGCAATGTGAATTTCTAACATGAACGCCTTAACGCGTTTAAAACAATATTATCCTAAGTGTTTAGATACTAAAATAAACCCTTTTTGTGTTTATTTTGAACACTATAGTGTTAAGCTTCTAAATGCCTTTGGTGTTATGGTGTTTAACTTCTAAACACCTTGGTGTTTATTCTTCCTAAACGGCTGGCAAATGTATAGTGTTTTAAAAGCGTTAAGGCGTTCATGTTAAAAATGTCCATTGCTCTGATTTAAAAATGGGAAAAACGATGCTGATTTTCAATGCTTTTTAGCGATTTATAGGAGCAGTGGTCTACGAAAATACCCACCTTTTGACCAAAAAGTTGGTATTTTTTATTTTGTTGTTTCGTTAAACGCGTCTAGGTGTTTAATAACTGTTACAAAACCTAAACACTTAATTTTTACAGTGTACTTTTGAGTTCTTATTATCCAGATACAAATAAATGTTGTGTATGCATTGCATGTGCTTGTATTTTCGGGACAACTATGTATTAGTGGCACTAACACATGTAGCTGTCCCGAAAATACAAACACATATTATTTGTATAAAAAGCTGCAAATCGTATGCTAACAATTTACAAGCGTTTTCCCGTAACGCAATTAATACGTAAGTCCATTCTATGCGATATATAGACCTAATGTCAAATAAGCACTCTTTGTAAACCGGTCTGTTCAAAGTTTTTTGGCTACATATATCATTATATAGTAAAACAAATGGGTCAACCATTTGTACATAGCTTAACTACGTTATCCGTTGCAAAATTTAGAGTGTAGGACTATGGATAGATGTCATTTTTTTCCTGAGGCATCTTGGTGGTTCTTTAAACACGCATGAGGGAATACGACCAAGAGTTCCCACGAGCAGCATAGCTCATATCTCACGATACGTTCACTGCGTGACGAGAAAAACCGAACCAGTTTCAGTTCATTGATCTGACCATTCGTGATAACCCAGTGAGTTCCGGTGTGGCTGGAGATATGGTCCTCCGAACTCATAGTCCACCTACAACGGTGCAGAATAGGGCACTCTCTAAATGTAAACGAGTGAAAATTTCACTCCCCAAAAGAGTGAAACTCTTGTAAACCACTCCAAAGTGAGTGGTTTGTACTTAAAAAAAGTGAATTTCTACTTAAAAAAAGTAAATATCACTCCAAAAAGAGTGGATTTTCACTCGTTTGAGGAGTTAAACGAAAGACAACACTTTTGAGGAGTTAAATGAAGGACAACACGAATTTTGTCAATTTCTATGATGAGCAAATAATGAACTTTGCTTGATGATTAGTGGAAAATATTACATGGATACGCCTGTGAAGTTGAGACAAAAGTGTTTAATACATGGAACGCATTTCACATTAACAAGTAAAATTGTTTAATATGTTTATTTAGCAAGTTGAAACTAGCATGGAAAATAAATAAGTACAACTGCTTTATTAAAGTACGTTATCCATATGCGTGTATGTTTGGTCTATTAAATTTAAATACATGTCTTCTCGTTTGCAAGGAAATATTACATTTTCTACTATATAATTTGTTTTAATAAAAAAGGTAAAAGATTATCCACCTTTTTCAGTTTTTTGCCACTTTGCTGACAAAAACTAGAAAAAAAAGTGTTTTAACAAGTGAAAAAGCACGGTTAAAACCGTGTTTTTACCTCTTGCAAAACCTGTAAACCCTGCCGATGGGACTCGAATCCTTTCCCCAGTTTGAAAGTCTGATGTTTTACTGACTGAGCTAAAATGTCAGCTGTATAATTTCCCTTCAAATCTTTGACATGCTTCGTTTGACGATTCTTAGTTATTAGTCAATTCTTAGTTATTAGGAATCCAAGTATGACCTGTTCAAAAAGGTGTGGCGAATAATGTTTTGTTTTCTTCCTGAAAAGGCAACAAACGTGGAAATTATGAATAATATTATACTCAATAGACTGTAGACAAACTGCTCAAAATAATTATTTTGATAGTGTTTGCTAACCTCAATAACCAAATTACTATTTTTTATGATTGGCATATTTTAAACCACATTCTTTGTTTGTATACAAATATTCAAGACTATAAGATTTGTTAATACCTTTAAGAGTTACTTCAAAGTGTTCTGTATATAGCAATCAAACACCTTCTTACGCGTCAGAAAATAAAATAAAGAATACAAATCAGTGCCTGGTATAGGGATTGCAACTCTTGATATGTTGTTTTATAATTATTTTACAGTAAAATATGTTTTGCAACTGTTTTGAATTACCAATGATGTGATTTGAGGTATTTTTGGGAAATCCTTTCAAAAAATAAATAAATGAAAAAACGAAGTGAAGAAAAATTCAAATAAGATGTGACTATTACATTGGCCATTTTGGCCTCACGTGGTGACGTGGTGGATAAACTGATAAAGGCGCTTTGCATCGACAATGGTCCAAAGAATAAAATTAAATAGTATGACGTGCAGCAGCGTGAAAGCAGCGTGCATAGTAAAGCAGCGTGCATAGCAAAGCAGCGTGCACTGCAAATCTTCTAAGCCCGGTTAGCTCAGTCGGTAGAGCATCAGACTTTAATCTGAGGGCCAAGGGTTCGAGTCCCTTACCGGGCGCATATTTTGATTTCGGCCCCTGTAATTCAACAGCCATTAATTATTCTAAATTCTCTTATCAATGAATGTTGCACGAATCCGTGATCTTTTTTCCTGTTGCTTATACAAATTTTGAGAAATATTTTATTTATTTCAATACTGGATCGGAATTCTTTGGTCGTGTTTCCTACACATTTTCTGTTAAACGAGGGATCACATCATTGGAACATTTTATTGAAATCAGTGGCGTAACAGGCGGGGGGGCAGGGGGGCAGGTTGCCCCCTGACGACTTTGGCCGGGAAAAAAATTGCAAAAATCATGCTAAATCAGCCGTTTTTTAGCCCTCTGACCGGGAAAAATTGGCCTTTTGACCCCCCTGAGAGGGAAAATTTCCCAAGAATGGGAAATTTGCCCCCTCAGAGCGGGCAGGCCCGTTACGCCACTGATTGAAATTATAGCATGATGCATGATTCTCAACATACCGCGAATCGCCTCTTTTATGGTTTTAATCGTGTTTTTTCCACTTGGCAAAACATAAAGCAGTTGCACTTATTTATTTTCCATGCTAGTTCCAACTTGCTAAATAAACATATTAAACAATTTTACTTGTTAATATCAAATCATTAAATGATAGTGCTATGTATTAAATACTTCTGTCTCAACTTCACAGCCATATTATGCATAATATTTTCCACTCTTCACCAAGCAAAGTTCGTTATTTGCTCAGAAAAAAATTGACAGAAAGAAATGGCTAAATTCACCGTGTGCATATTTTTACTTTCACTTTTCTAATCAATTGCAATACCTCATTTGCATGTTTGTGACACTTTTATGAAACCGTAGCCAGAAACTTCGGGAATCAACTATTTCTACCAATTGGCTAATATAAATCAATCAATTACATTATTCATTCAAATGGCAATTGATTATTACTATGTCAACAAAAATATGCTCTTTTTAAGTATTTACGCCCTCTATCGCAATATCTTTTTACTTTTTGTATATTTTCAATGTTTACCTACGCATGTATTCTGAAATGGGTAAGCCCAAAACGATGTATGTTAAAAATAACAATTTCGGAATATTTCGTCTTTGAGTCGTTTCATTTTATCAAGTCTTGCCGATAACGAAATCCGCCCATTATTTCCAGACAGTTGATTTAGATTGATATCAGTGTTGTATGAACACAAATCATTATAAAATCAAAACGATATTGGAAAGCTCGGTGTTTTTGCTTTTCGAAAAATTGAAAAAAAAATCAGGTAGGCCTATGTTATTTTAGGTACAATGGTACCCATTGTAGGATATACCCAAGATGAAAATTTGAAGTTGTACCTCTCAGAATTGAAAATATGTAATTCTTAGAATATATTTTCCTATCACTTTAAAATTATGTTTGCAAGGTTTTTCCTTCATTTTTTTTTAAATGTTCTAATCACCCTTTCTTTTTGTTCGTCTCTAAAGAATAAACTTACAGTTATATGCATAATGTAAGCGGGAAAAGGTGCTAATGAATTTCACACATTTGAAATCGGCACTGACGGAATTCTGGCAGACGATGCAATGTAACACTTTCTGTTTGTCTTTCCACGATTAGATGTCAGATGTCGATTTCCAATGCTCATTGTCACAGCTGTGGTTACATTGATAATGTTTACATAAATATCAGGATCGTTGCTTTATGACACATTCTTAACACACGTGGGTATCAGTTGATACCACACAGAAAGTAACCTAAGACCCTTTTTTACGCATCGGAGATAGGAACGCATGCAAGCATGCAATGGAGGCTAGGCAGTGTATCGTCTGTAGGCTGATGGTACCAGTACATACATTGAGTATTTGAATACTATTAAGATTTAACGCGCGCAACTGAACTTAACTTTTAATTTTCCCCGAAATTGTTGATATGTGTTATTTACTTTACACAATTTAATCGAATATTAAAGACACTATAAGTGATTCACCAGAAAGAGTAAAAATATTTGAAATTTGCAGGAATGGCTTAAAAATTCTCATAGGCCTAAGTTACTTTTTCCAATTGAAGAATTGTCAGAAAAGGAAGAAAACTGCAGTGTTCAAAGACATGAATCTCCGTTCACTTATACGTGTTGTAGTTATTGTTTCATACGGAGAGTAATGACTAAATATCCGATTTTGTCTTTAATTAGGTCGCTTCTTGTCTTACCATTTGCAGGGGAATTTAGGGTAATGTACTTGTTAAAGACCTGCACAAATCTGATATACACTTCATAATACTTATTTATAATACTTAATCAATATTTTGATATTGCCCTTATACTACACATGTATAGATTTATTTGAACTTACAACCCCTACACTCTAAATTTTGCAACAAATAATGTAATTGTGTACAATGGTCAAACCATTTGTTGAACTCTACTGATGATATGTAGCCCAAAGAACTTTAAACAAATCTGTTTGTTTATCAAAATGAACCTGGTGCCATTTGGGTCAAAACTGAAGGCACATATATACTTTTGAGTTCTTATTATCCAGATACAAATAAATGTTGTGTATGCGTTGCAAGTGCTTGTATTTTCGGGACAACTATGTATTAGTGGCACTAACACATAGTTGTCCCGAAAATACAAACACATATTATTTGTATAAAAAGCTGCAAATCGTCTGCTAACAATTTATAAGCGTTTTCCCGTTACGCAATTAATACGTAAGTCCATTTTATGCGATATATAGCCTAATGTCAAATAAGCACTCTTTGTAAACCGGTCTGTTCAAAGTTTTTTGGCTACATAGTATCATTAGAGTAAAACAAATGGGTCAACCATTTGTACATAACTACGTTATCCGTTGCAAAATTTAGAGTGTAGGACTATGGATAGATGTCATTTTTTTTCCTGAGGCATCTTGGTGGTTCTTTAAACACGCATGAGGGAATGCGACCAAGAGTTCCCACGAGCAGCACAGCTCATATCTCACGATACGTTCACTGCGTGACGAGAAAAACCGAACCAGTTTCAGTTCATTGATCTGACCACGCGTGATAAACCAGTGAGTTCCGGTGTGGCTGGAGATATGGTCCTCCGAACTCATAGTCCACCTACAACGGTGCAGAATAGGGCACTCGATTCAGTTGACTCTTCACGCAACATTTAGTTTCACGCTTTATTCTGTTGTCATCTATGGAGCTAGGACTATAGCTCCGGGTGGACCATATCTCCTTTTACACTGGCAACTATGAGTAGATTTTTTTTTTCGAATAAAGGACGGGTTTGTAAAGTTTAAATTGAAACCCGAGGTCCCGATGATGATTTCTTCACTACTCCTATGAGATCTGTAATCTGGTTGAACGTTACCGCTTGGCACGCGCACACACACAAACACATAGACATACACAAGCAATATATCCACACACCACATGTGCGCACATGCACCTTCACACATGCACACACAATTCCATCACTTTTAGAGAAAGTTCCCCCTTTCTTTCTTGCTTCTTGCTTCAAGTTCTTTCTTGTTTCTTTCTTTCATCTAACATCTTTCTTGCTTTTTCTTGCTTCTTTCTTTTTTTCTTTCTGTGTCTTACGTGTAATAGATATAGTTTTACATTGCTCAAGTAGAGCATATTCTGGGTAACTTTGATGGAAATAAAATATGAATTTAAAATTAGTATTGCAATAAATTGTTTGGATTAAGAGAATCCCTAAGTAGATAACGTGTCTCCAACAAAGACATATTATGAATCCTGATAAAAAATAATAATAATAAATAAATAAATAAATAATAAAGGTAATCTTTACCGATGACGTTCATTCCATTTGTACACGAATTTAATGTGAATGGTCTGGACCAATTTTAAGAACGAATTTACCATGTATGACCGACACCGCTACAAATTTGTGGAAGTTGCATGAGCACGCCCTCTATAATTAAGTTTCGTAGTTGTCTATCCTTGAGAGAATGCAACATCACGTTCCACGCCTGGTAAATAATTACAACTTGAGCAGATTTTAGCTCAACTGACTTTGAACTCGAATTGCACAATTTACAAGATTGAAATTGAAATGATAAAATGGGCAACGACCACCGTGTCGTTTATTATCTTGCACTTTATGAAAAGGTGTCCGCTGCCGGGGTCCACAACAAGCTACCAATCCACCCCAAAACAAATTGAAATGATAAAATGGGCAACGACCACCGTGTCGTTTATTATCTTGCACTTTATGAAAAGGTGTCCGCTGCCGGGGTCCACAACAAGCTACCAATCCACCCCAAAACAAAAGTTGAAGGCAAGGCCGGTGTAAGAGAACCAGAACTGAGAGTCTCCTATATAATTTAGTGTCCTGGCTTCTTGCATATAATCATATACGAAATAAACCGTGACTATATAGACGAGGCTATGCATCCTGTCTAAAAAAATGGTACAATCAGAGAATTTTTTTTTCAAATTCAAATCATTGCGCGGCATTCCATGGAGGGGGCGGAGGGGGGCGCGCGCCTCCCGTAATTCTGCAAATTCTTGCAAAATCAGCCCATTTGAGCTATTTTGGCCATTTAAGGCCTTTCACAGCCCCCCTGAAATTTGACGTTTTTCAAATCCGGATCCGCCATTGAAAATGTCTATTTTTGTCTCTAAATTGCTAGTGTTAGGTCATAGCACCACCGCCTTATTTTCCTTTCCTTTGTGAAACAAAACCAGACATGAAGCTTTTTAAACCGGTGCAAGTAAATTATAGTCTCCAGGACCACGGTCCGGGCTCCTAGACGACAACGGAATAAGCGTGAGACTACTGTTGCGTGATAGTCAACTGAATCGAGTGCCCTATTATTTACCGTTGTAGCCGGACTGTGAGTATGGAGGACTATAATTACTTTTACACCTGTGTTGAAAATGCCATTTACGACTGCTTTGTTTACTAATAGTCGGAATCCCGAGTTCCCGACTTTTATTAGTAAAATGCATAAAAATCGCCATTTCTTGACAAATACGGCGTGTTAAGCTTAGCCACTTACAGAGGTCTTTACTTCAAGAATTTCCAATACAACAGTGCAAAAATGGACTTAGATGACAAAAAGCTTATAGGGGCGCGATTTGTTTATATTTTTGAAGAAATCGCTGATATAGTGGCTTTAAATTATACTAAAGACTGATATTAGTTTCAAGAATAAGAACTATGTTTTCTAATCTTTATTTAATCTCATTTGTTTTTGGCAATCTTGAGTATCAGAGTGAGTTCAAATCGCTTTTGCGCCACTTTTGGGTAATATGCGGAATTGGTGATGGCTCATTGGTCGCAGGCTCTGGAACAAGCTTCCAGTTAACATCAGAGAGGCAGGCGGCTCAAGTGTCTTTGAGCGGCTCCTGAAAACAGGAAAAACTGATTTCCTGATATTTTAAATTTTGTTAATTTGGATTTGTAAGTAATTTATATTATACTGTATTTCATGCTGTATATTAATTTGGTATTTTAAGTATTTGCTGTGAGGCGCTGTGATCTATATATGTATAGAACGCCATATAAATGATCAATGTTTAATTGTAATATTATTCTCAGCACTATAGAATGTTACGAGTTTTAGTTTTGTTCCTGTTGCTGGTATATGGAGTACAGCTTCTTCCAAACTTACCTGAAATTGCGCGATAACTTCACCCTTGTACCGTATTGTTTCGTGATGCGTAGATAGCCCCTCTTCAAACGAGTTAAGGTAAGTGAACAGTGGTGATTCCTTTTTTTAGTGCAGATTGCTGGCCCCCATTTCCTTTCCAGACTCGCCAACATCACTACATGAGTTGCTTATGTGTTATGAGTGCAATCACTTGTATTTTGAGCCCATTGAAACCGAATAGAGAAAAGTGGCACACATGGATTTTGACCGATATACTCAGTCAAACGCACATAATCTCTGATTGCCTCTATCGGCAAATGGAATGAAACAATTTATAGAAAACAAGCTTTGTTTCTTTATTCTTTAACTATTTACTTTTTCAATTGTTCCTTTAGAATATGACTCAAAGCACAATAATGGAACCATAAACGTACCATGGCTCAAAAAAGGGGGAGGATTTTTTTTTCATTGGAAATGTATTTATGTTATTTATTATAATGAATTAAACCCATAATTATTCCTCCGTCCTATGCATTCTTTTTACGTTTAAATAGCATAAAACTTGACTGGCCTGTTTGATGGACAAAAAGTCGGCATATCTTTTGCTACGTACTTTTTTGGACCGAACTGTGCTAATGTGATGATATATTGACACACTTCTGTGCTGTCGGACATAATATTGGAGGCACATTTGTTTTACTAAGTGACGCAAATTTGCAGAAATGAAAGTATTTTTCTTTGGTCGCTAAAATTATGACAGGCGTCATGTTTTCTTTTTTAAAATTTTATTGCAAATAGTATTCTTCTCAGAAAAAAGGGACAAGTAAAAAAAAGTTAAACAACATGCTTGTGAAACAGCCGATTAATATTTGCTAATATGATAGTATTTAAATTGAGGATTGCTGTCACATTAGAAAACTTTTTCTTGGCATGCCAACAAAAGAATCCTTTCTTTGAACATACATGCATGTCAACCCTCACAATGCATGTTTCTCTAATCTAAATTAAGCAAATATCATAATTCTGACCATTTAATCAGCTTAATACATTTCTATATTCCTATTTTGTTATTTGTACTTTTGTCGTCAATGCAGATTGCCCCATTTCCATTCAGACTCCACAGTCACTACATAGTTGCTTTATCGTGTTTATGAAGTGCAATCCCTTGATGTTTGATCCATGAACCGCATAGAAAAAGTGGGCACAAAATGGATTTTGACCTATATACTGCAGTAAAACGCACATATCTCTGGTTGCCTATATAGCAAATGGGATGCAAATGTATAGAAAAAGCTTTGTTTCTTTTCTTTACCTATTTACTTTTTCAATGTTCCTTTAGAATATGACTCAAAGCACAAATTAATGGAAACCATACACTTTATCCAGAGGGCAAAAAAGGATTTTTTTTTCATTGAAATGTATTTAATGTTATTTATTATATTAATTAACCAAATATTCTCTCCTGCTGCCTTTTTAAGTTTAAATAGCATAAAACTTGGTGTTATTTGAACAAAAAGGCGGCATATCTTTTGCTACCGTGACTTTTTTTGGACAGAACTTGCTAATGTGATGATAATTTGACACACTTCCTGTGCTGTTGTGACATAAATATTGGACATTTTTACTACTGATGAACGCAAATTTGCAGAATGAAAAGTATTTTTCTTTGTCGCTAAAATGATGACGCGTCATGTTTTCTTTTCTTTTTTATATAAAAAAATTTTAAATTGCAAATAGTATTTTCTCTCAGAAAACAAAGGGACAAATAAAAAAAGTTAAACAACATTGCTTGAAAGACAAGCCGATTAATATTTGCTAATATATAAGTATTTACTTGCTGGATTGCTGTCACATTAGCAACAACTTTTTCTTGGCATGCCAAAAGAAAATGAAATCCTCTTTCTTTTAAACATCATGCATGTCAAACCACTCTTGAGTGGTTTAATATAAAATTAAGCAAAATATTATTCAGAAAATTCTACTTTAATAAGGCTTAAATCAGTTTCTATAATTCTATTTTTATTTGGTAACTGGTCCGTCCAAATGCAGATTGCCCCATTTCCAGGTCAGACTCCAACAGTCACTACATGAGTTGCTTTATCGTGTTGTATGAATGCAATCATCCCTTGATGTTTGAGCCAATTGAAACGCATAGGGAGAAAAGTGGACAAATGAGTTTGGACCTATATACGCAGGTAAAACGTCACATATCTCTGGATTGCCTATATAGCAAATGGGATGAAACAAAAGCATGATAATAAAAGCTTCGTTTTTTTTCTTAAGCTATTTACTTTTTCTTCTGTCAGCAGAAGATTATCCTGAATTGACAACCCTCAGCAGTGGTAATCTCATTTCTTTTTGTGTGTATACATCCATCTATTGTTTACACTTCTCAGCGTTTACTGATACTGGTCAGTGAGTTCAAGAGTCTCATATTTCCATGCATGGCCAAGGTCAGTGAATAACATACCCTACTTGCACCACTAGTTATAGTGGACATTCCCTTGCTTCCACTATGAATACTAGAGTCCTAAAACCTAAAGGTAGCTATGTAACAGTTTTTTCTGAATGGTTGGGTCAGATTGCAAAAATTTTGCTTGACAAATTAAACTGTAATAATGACTTTTTCTATCGCCTTTGAATCCAAATACTACTTCCATGTTATAATATACAATGTGGTACAGAATTACAATTGTTTTTATGATTTTTAACACGGATAGATGAACTAATTTTTTTTTTTTCCCCCCCCCCCCATATTTTAAGCAGACTAAATCTTTAGTGTGGTATAGGAACAACTTTTGTACAGCAAATGTATGACAGATATTACTACACAATAGTGATTTGGCCTTTGCACTAGATAAGAAGTTCCTTTAAAAGGGAATTAGGTAAACTGGAAGCTTGTGTTCCATGCATCGATTTCTCTACTTCAAATAATACCAGATGTAGCAGAAAAAGTAACATGAAACTGACTGTCTTTTGTTTCACAATAAAGGTTGATCATTATGAGTGATGCCTTGCATAGTATTCCTTACAATATAGTGTTACAAAGCTCAATTTTGTGTTTCATTTCACAAATAGTGCACTAAAATGCAGAAGATTGTCCTTTTCAAGGAATTTCGTCTTTTGTCAATGTTCCTTAGAATATGACTCAAGGGACAATATGGACCATATAACTTACAAGAGGGGCAAAAAAAGATTTTGTTCATTGAATATGTAGTTGTGAATTTATTATACTTTAATTAAACACAAATAATTCTTCCTATCATTATGTTTAAGTTGAAATGGAATAAAGCATAAAAATGGCTGTTATGTGACCAAAAAAGCGGCATATCTTTGCTAAAGTGACGTTTGTTTGGACCAGAACTGTGCTAATGTGTGATAATTTGACAGACTTCTGTTTCTGTTGTGACTAATTTGGAGTATTTTACTGCTAATGTGACGCAAATGTACAGAAAGAAAAGTAATTTTTTCTTGTCGCTAAAATTATGATGCATCATGTTCTTTTTTAATATTTTATTGCAAACCGTATTTCTTCTCAGAAAACAAAGGGACAAGTAAAAAAGTAAACAACTGCTTTACGAAAGCTGATAATATTGCTATGTTATATTATTCATTGACTGAATTAGCTGTCACATTAGCATCAAACTTTTTCTTGGCATGCCAAAAGAAAATGACAACTCCTTTCTTTTTAAACATACATGCATGTCAACCCTCACAATGCATGTTTCCTACTACAAATTAGCAAAATATTCAGAAATTCTACTTATAAATACAGCTTAATCAGTTTCTATAATGCCTATTTTTATTTGGTAACTTTTGTCCGGCCTCCCATTGAGAGAAATTAGAAGGAATTTCTCGGTAAATTTATTAAAAGTTTCAGAACCCAATGAAATCATCTCCAGTATATGTCTACATGCCTGGTCATCTCCAGTATATGTCTACATGCCCTCACATGTTTGGAGGGAACCGCGTCGAGCTTGACACAACCACGTCGAGTTTGACACAACCGCGGCGAGTTTGGCACAAACGCATCGAGTTTTACACATGCAACCGCGGCGAGTTTGACACAACCGTGGCGAGTTTGACACAACCATGGCGAGTTTGTAACAACCGCTAGCAATGCCGATATTTTTGTATTGCGAAAAATAAAATATAAAAAATACAAAATCCTCCTTCCTTTTTCAAAAAACCTTGCGACGTCAAATTGTTTATACTTATGTTGGTGACTTAAATATGAAACCTCTATGCCAAGTATTGGACGTTATAAATATAACAGTTTAAATTTAAAAGAGTGATTTCTAGAAAAAAAATATGACAAAACCCAATTTGATTTTACTCTTAAACGAAAGATTATTCCTCAAAAACGAAGTCAACAATTTTACTTTTATATCCACTACGCCAGAAAATTTACACAAAAAAATTAAACGGCGACATTATGGCCAGGTTAATTAAGAGCGAGGATCTCCGATTTTAATTATAAAAAATTCTACTTCACGTTTGGCCTGGTCACAAAACTGGTATACAATCTGTAAAAGCTTGTATTTACAGCGAAAAAAGAATTTTACACTAAGGCGACGAAAATAAAAAACCCTGTTTTACGGGCCGACCGACCACCCGACCCTGATTTTTCAGTTTTGCAGAATTTTTTTTTTTAGTGTTTCCAAAAATCATGTAAAATCAGCCTGTTTTAGCCCAAATTGATCAATTTTGGCAATTTTTTTTTTACAAAATTTGTTCGAAAAATTGTTTTTCTCTTGATTTTTCAGATTTTGGGGCTATTTTAGGCCAATTTTGAGCTCCAGAAAAAAAAATTTAAAAAGAAAAAATTTGCCCGACCGACCGACCCTACTTTTAAGGTCTGCTCGCCCGTAACGCGGCGTAAAACAGGGTTTTTTTTTTTTTTTCGTCGCCTAAAGAAATAATTCTCTCGACGCTGCTGAAGTTGAGTGCATTCACAACTGTTTCTAAGTAAAACCTGTAGATCGTAGGGATGATACCGATCTTGGGGTCGGTAATTTGAGCTGATAATTGGTTTTAAAACGAATTACCCTTAGCAACGAAACAACCTCAAATGATACACCACGCTGGTCTACCACCACTCCCTGGACCCATTAATAATCTTGTATCACGCCCTCTATGACTATCTAATGTAGATAGTAATTCTAGAGTGCGAGTCTAACATCAAGTTCATGAATCCGCATCAAACAAATACATTTGTCTGTTTGCAAAGGCATGTGGAGTGCTCGGAACAGCGTGCTTGTATTGTGTCTTCACTTTAAAACGAAACAGCATTACAGTGGGGAAAAGGCGCCATACTTTTTAACCGTGTTTTTTTAATATGCAGATTAGAATGCTTACCACACCTGAAGTGAATAAGCCAAAACATCGTCTTAATGTCATAAAAGATGGTTTAGTATTTTCTATTCTTTATTCAAGTATGCTTCATGGCCCGATTAGGACAGCAGGCAAGTTAAAAGCTTGGTTTTGGGTATTATTTTCTACTTTTTGTCCTATAACCAGTGAAACTTTCTCGGTATGTGTTCTACAACCAAACAACCAAGCGCAAATTTAGGGAAATTTTCATCCTCAGAAAATGTTCTTGTGACCCTTTAACGTTTTAAGGGACGACGATGCTATCGCTTCAAGAAGCTACTTATACGGACCTATATACCAACAGTATTTTTTTATGGTTATAACCGTAACCTCCGGTGTATTTAAATATCAGTGGACCGCAAAGTATTGGTCAGGGCATGTCACTCAAAGCAGAAGTATATACTTACATCATTTAAAAATAAAACGTCTCTCTCCCTATTCTATAATACCATGGATGAAACACTTGAACTTTAAAGAAACTTTTAAAAATCCTTACAACAATTCTACACAAAATATGAAAGATATAGAACGTATTGGAAGCTACCGCCTACTTTTCCATGCTCCACATCACGCGTTGCTATACCGTAACAAGGATTATGGGCAATCTACACGGAACGCAGATCCAGATCCGATGCGCATCACCGAGATCCAGATCACAGTAGACCGTGTACACAGCAGCCAGCAAACTCCCGCTGTGCATGGATTACACAACATCAGGTCACGCACTGCTGCTATTTCAAAACACGGACATTACTTCGCATTTCCCAAGAAAAATCGATGACCGTGTAGAATTTTTTTGCAAAATGGTCCCTTTTATACCACCCGAAACCGTTCAACAGAAAAACTTCTAAATGGTCACATATTTTTGTTTTAAAACCTTATAATTAAACCTGAATATCAAATTTCCACAGACGCCTACTAAAGTCTGTTGAAGAGACTCTTATTTGAACAATGACACTCGATCATAGCAATAGCTCAGCGGGATGTTGTCGGCTGCTGTGGACCGTGTAGATGCGAAGAGTCTAGTAGATGCGGATTGGATGCGGATCGGATCTGGATCTGCGCTCCGTGTAGATTGCCCCAGTGAACTCAATCAGCACAAGTTTTCATTTTCCCATTCATGTTTTCCTGCTCGTCATGCACAAGTTTGATCATTTTTTTCATTATTCTTTATTTGCACACTGGTCTATTCGGGCTTTGCACATTCATTCACACTGTAGTTTCGCATAGGTACACTGCAAAAACAGTGTTAGAAACGTGGTGCAAATTAGTGTTTCGAGATTTGACATGTTTAATTCCTAAACACTTGGCATCAAATGTATAAACACCTAATGTCAAATCCCTAAACATGTTTAGATTTTAAACATGTTTAGATATAAGGTGTTTAGATATTAAACAGAAATTTCAAAATGTTTAGAAACGTGGTGCAAAATAGTGTTTAGAAAAGTGTTTAATTTCTAAGCACTGTTTTTGCAGTGTATTTCGTTGTTTTCTAAAAATGTGACATTTAATATAGAAAACACTCTCATTTAGTAGATTCAGTTGTATTATCTTTAACAAATTTTTATACGTTGTGGATTTATGGTTGTCTGCTTTACGTTCAACTGAAAAGTCTGCTTTTTGGTAGTTTCAAATAAAATAGAAACATTTCAAATATAAACCTCCTTCCCGATGTTGTTTGTATATTTCTAAAGATTAAAAGACTTTGAGAGAAAAAATAGAAGCGAGGTTATCTGGACAAATGAGCGACAACTAAAACGCACTGGTATTCCTATTATATTATTTATGAGTTGTAGTTATAATAACTATTTACCACCACAGCCACTGATTTGAGATGTCATCCCTCTCACGAGAGAACACGTAAGCCACGCGTCATCGTGTTACTGATGAGCATTATTTATCGAGTGTGTATTATTTATTAGATGATTGTTTTATCCATTAATTTAAAATCATAATAGGTTGATGCCTATCAATGGGATGTACTCGTTTCTATAGTGACAGCTATCAGAGTAATTGTGACTCATGAGTGGAAGACGAGTCACACAGCCTGTATGATGGATTTGTGTTTTTAAATATTTAAAAATGTTTGAGTGATATGCCCTGACCAATAATATCGTTTCAAAATGTTTCACAAGATGCTATTCCAGTAGAGATTTACAGAAGAGGACGAAAATATATACCTGGAAATAATGTATAATTCGAGGTTCTTCGAAGGAGTTATACGCATACGTTGATTTAATTTTTCGTAAAAAAAGGCGCATTCAGACATATTTTAAATAAATAAATACATTTCCGTGTCATATTCAACTTTTAAGAAAATAACATTAACTTAAAGGGGCATTTCGTGATCCACAGTCTCGCCCCCCCCCCGACTTACCTAAAAAAAAGTTGAGATTTTTATATCATCTGAACTATTAGCCCAATTATAGTATTTGTGCTTAATCCTACGTGCAAATTCCATCTACTCTGGTAGAAATTAATTTCTATTTTCGATAACGGACAGAAATTACAACACATGTGGCCTATGGGGCATCGTGATATAAACATTTGCTCATAACATCAAAACGCACCATCAGAATCAACTGAAATTTTGGAAATAACCTTTTCTCATGTATATCTAGTGAACCATAAACAGAATCTACCCAGGAGGTTTTAAACACACACAGAAATAAAGGTTCAAATTATATAGAACTAAAAGGTTCAACTCTGTCCTCTCTATATATAGAACCCTCAGCTATATAGAACTACTATTGGTTCTTTAAAGAACAATTTAAGGCATTTTAATTTAAAACCATCAACAAGTAGCACTGGAAATTCTTTTTAGAACTACATAAATTAATGTTCCTCGAAAACAGTAAGGGTTCTGAAACGCCAAAAGTGTTTCTTTAAAGAACCATTTTTGGTTCCACGCAGCATAGGAAAAAATTAGTTCTTTTCAGCAACTTTGTGAAGAAAATGTTCAATATAGAGGTCAAAATAAGGGGTAGGACTAATATTAGGTTTATTTTCAGTTTTATTTTGTACACGTGAGTAAATACGTACAGTTGTCAGTGGACTGAGCTGCTAACTTATTGTTAATTCTAGACTTAGTATAGACGTGTTAACATTGCATGCGTGTTCTCAATAATTAATCACATTTTGCTGACCCATCAGCCCCTTGAGGTAAAGTCAATATCAGATGTAACACTTTCCGTTTCTCCCTTATCTCATGTCATATGGGGGGGGGGCAGAAAAACTCTAAAAAGATCGGTATGGTTTGAGGACCCCGGTTTTGTGATGACGCATGAATCAGGCTAATGGGTGATACTCTATCATATGAACATATAATAGTTTATGAATTTATCGGGAAAATACGAAAAAAATATTCCACGGGCAGAACGAATGCGTTTTCAAGACAGGCGGTTAAGACACTATTAGTGATCCACCCGAAAGAGTCAAAGTATTTTAAATTTGCAGGAATAGCTTAAAATTGAAGAATGAGTCTGTAGAATTCTCATAAGTTATTTTTTCCAAGCAAAAAAATTATAGAAAAGATAGAAAAACAGCTGTGTCCAAAGATACGAATCCCCATTGAATTACGTGTTGTTGTAAGTGCATCCGTATGGACAGTAATGACTAAAATATTATAGATTTTGTCCTTATTAGGTTGCTTTCGGTCCTATAAATTGAGAGGCATGTTAGGACACCTAAACTTGTTACAAACACGCACAAATCTGATTTTTGATAATTTTTTTCGATTTTCTTGGTTGAGCAAATCACTGATAGTGCCTTATTTTTTGTTTCGTTTTGGTTTTCATTTGCACTGACCCTTTAAACAATCACAAAATCTGTATAAAAAGTGCCGATTTTTTTCACTCACTTCGGTCACTTTTTTTATTCAAAATTAAACAATTTGGGGACAAACAGCTGATTTTATATGCAAACAGCAAATTATTTTAAATCCCCAAATCTGGGTCGGTAGGGTCGGGCCCGTATAACAGAGTTTTTTTCGTCGCCTGAGCAGCATGTCAATATCTTGACAGCAATATCGTTATCAGCTTTCTTCCGTTTTTGTTGGAATTTTATCTACTTGCTTTTATTGCCCATTTATTTCACTGTTTAATACACCAGGAGTAAAAGATATTTTTTCTTCAGGTGTACACTGATTCAGAAATGTGACATCCTGTTTTAGTATGCCTTAACTGCAATTTAAAATAAGGCCAAATATAAAAATAAATCTGTTTCAGGTCCCCTCCCGCTTCCTTTTTTAAGCCGCTTCAATTACATTTTTGTAATCATTTTTGCAATCATTATAGAGGGGGGGTGTACCTACCAGGACAATAAAATAACAAATGTCTCCCTGCTTTCAGGAATTTTTCATACGTAAAATGCATGCCCGCTCTTCCTCCTTTTTTTTTTTGCGAAAATCCGAACGTGAAACATGTTTTTTTCTTACTTGATCTAACGATATATTATTTATGGATGCTTTATCAAGTTTGATTTTTTTTAACAGTGACCATATTTAATGGTGACTTCCTTGAAATTATGTTTACTTTAAATTTATTTGTATATTCGCGGGATATTTTTGCCGCGGTTTTATGTTTCACACTTGCCCTGTCTTCTAAGGTCCGACTGACCCACTGCCATCGGTACTTAACAACAAGCTTCAACACACCACTCTTTGGTGATTCTCAAAAGGCTTTGCCGTGCAGGTGGAGTGTGATAATTATTATAAAAATATTGCAAGTTTGGGTCGGCTTGTTTGGTAAAGGACCACCTGGAATTAATGCGATGTAAACACGGTAATTTACCTCAATTAGAATTTAGGAAAGGTTAAATTTATAACATGTTTATTATGGACTATTTCCGAAAGAAGAATAGGAGCAAGTTGACAGTTGTCGTAAAATTGACAAAATGTCCTCCCATGATTTTGCCATGCCAGAAGCTGCACCCTAAACAGCCTGAAAAGAGAAAACATAATAAAACAAATATTAACATTAATTAACAGAAAAAAACAAAAACAAACGCAGTTTAATTTTTAAGCGCATTCAACAGCGCTGCGTGACACTAAAAATTAACAAAAGAGTAACAGCGGCGGCGCAAAGTTACATCTTTTAAATATGAAACTGCAACTCCGCAATTATGCTACCGCTAAAATGGGGTATACTTCTATATTTCACACTTCCAAGGTTGGGTCATTTTTCCTTCACATGAGTAAAAGATCTAAACTAAGTAGGCCTATACATCCTAAAAATTCTATAGGATTTGACGGTAGGCCTACGAATCCCTACTCCTACTCCCAATTCCGACAAAAAATTATCAGCGATGGTCTAAGAATTTTGAAATGGTTTACAGCCATTATCCTTTAGATCCATCTGGGATTATATCCTTTATTAAGATCTACCTGGGATTATGTATTAATTTTCAGGCAATTTAATCTTTTTGAAACAAATAATTGTTTAAAAAGTATTTTTTTAACGTTTTTGGGATCTGCACATCCATACACGTGCAGAGTGTGTAAGAAACTAATTTCACACAAAATAAAAAATACTGCACCAAAATAACAATTTATATTTAACATTTCAATAATCTTGATTAATGATATAAAATTAAGTTGGATAAAATACATTATAGCTTCACTGTGTGGTTGTAATCTTGACGCCAACCCAATCTACTTAGTGTAGACTAGTGTTGGAAAATCTGCGTAAAAATACATTATTTTGGGTCATTATTAAAAAAGCTAGAAGTGATACCCAATTTGTTGTCACATTTCAAGTTAGGTTCCAATAAAAGATTAATATTAAGCACATACCAATTCTCAACAATAGTTGTCATTTTTTTCTCCGCTCCTGTACCTCTCAATTTTTTCCACACATTCCCCCTAAATCCGCCACTAGTGAATCCGAAAAAAAACTTACACTGTAAAAGGCAAGTGTTTAGATTTTGTAACAGTTTTAAGCGCCTAGACGCGTTCAACAAAACAACAAAATCAAAATACAAACTTTTGTCCAAAGGTGGGTATTTACTTAGACCACTGCTCCTATAAATCACTAAAAAGCGTTGAAATTCAGCATCGTTTTCACCATTTCTAAATCAGAGCAATGGAAATTTCTAACGTGAACGCTTTAACGCGTTTAAAACACTGTTAAATGTGCCACAAAGGCATTTAGAAGCTTAACACTATAGTGTTTATTGTGTCTAAACACATGAACGTCATGCCATGGCGACGTGTTTAGAATCTAAACACATAAACGTCATGTTATGGAGATGTGTTTAGAATCTAAACACATCTGAACATTTAAATGCTTAGAAATTAAATGCTTAGACATGTCTCAAAGTGAGAGAAAATAGTGTTTAGATACGTGTTCAAATCCAGAACACGTAGATTGACGCATCCGAAGGTACACCTAAACTTGTGAACTTGAGTTCACCCATTCCCGTTTTCCCGGTACACCAGGTGCGTTGTTTCACGGGGGTAATTAGCGATAATTGATTAATATTGATATTGCACCTGAGACATACAGGTGCAACAACAAAGAAGCTAATGGTACTATTAGTGCAATGTCAACTTTTCGTTGGTCTGAGAATGACTAGTATGTCCAATGTATAAATTAGAATCTACCCATAGTTCAAGGAATCTGGTGAGGTTGTGAACTTGAAAGGGATTGACGTTTTTGTTTTCTTCTTAAAGTTTTGGATCGTTATCCAACATACAAGAATCATCTGCATAATAATATGATTGTTGAACAAATTTAATATCATAACAATCCAGGTTCAGTAAATCTACAAAAAATTACCATAGCTGAATTCGGTCCATTTGCGAACTCAAGCATGTCAAATGAAATGCTGTCCACGTCCATGGATGAGCCACATTAGTTTATTGTAGGTCTGTCACACACGAGATATCATTTTGAGTAATTTGATGATCTTCTTAATCTATTCAGAAGCTGTAGAGCCCTGTTTTGTTTTGTTCGTTTGCTTGTTTGTTTTTGTTTGTTTGTTTGTTTGTTTACACGTGCGTAAAATGGCTTACAATGATTGCTCATAATGCTGTACTGTAAAAATGGTGTCTTGGCGTCATACGTACGCATGTCCATCCCGAGTGGGGCAAGTCGACGGTCGTGAGAACGTCGAAAAGACGTCGAGAGTTTAGAATTTACCAACACTATTTATGTCAAATGCAAATCGATTTTTTTTTGACTCGTTCTTAAAACGGGGCCGATTCAATTTGTCATTTCGACGTAATTTTAAAAACGTCGACCTTGTTTGACGTGGCCAACTTCGTGGTCGACGTCGCTCTAAACGTCTATGCCCACTGGAGATCCCCTCTTCAACAGATAGAAATAAACGAAAATAGGGCCAATAAAGACACAAAGACACGTCTTCCATTTCCAGATGATGACAAAAGACATGTCTTACAAAACTGAAGTGTCTTGAATAAAAACATGACTTGCAAATTAGTGTCTTGCAAAGAGACGTGACATTTGAGCATGTGTTGCATTGAGACATGACTTTGTGTCTATATACATACACTGTTCAAAATAAGGGTCTAAAGTATTTTTAAAATAATTTTGACAATGTCAGGACATAGATTTTTTTTTTTAGTAAGGATAGTGGCCGAAAGGTTAAATTTGCTGCATGCTCAACATTTTAAGCACTTTTCACATGGTTTGAATGTCCATTGGCTTGTTGATAACAGGTTCATAGGATGTCACAATCAACTTCGCTACATCTGCTTTACTTTTGACCCTTTATTTCGAACAGTGTGGATACACGTCTCAAAACTGATGACACATAAAGTGTCTTTTGCCAAGACACCACTTTACAGTCTGGAAAATCGATTTAGGGTTGACTTCAAAACTCGTCTGCTGGTTTACCTATACGATTCATGGCGCGCGGTTCAACCGTATCATTGTTTATAACAATTTAAACTGGTTAAACCTGAAAGAACCGGACGAAACTGGTAGCTACTGGTGAGCAACCGCTTGTCCAGTTTTGAGTACTCGATATACATACTCGATATACATAATACGACGATCTTGGGGTATTCAGTGTGTTTCAAAAACGCAATACTTTACAGAGGTCTCTGCCACTCAAAACTTTTTTACTCAACCATAAGATGAACTATTAGTTAACATCTACTATAAAATCTATTCATCATAATGCATCCAGCAAGCAAGTAAACTTCAAAACCCTTTTACAAATATGCAAGATGACCAATACATTTCTGAATACAATGTTTTTCTTATCCCACATTTCGGTGTATCCTTGGTGTAAGACCTATAATGCAAGAAATCAATCAAGCCTTTACGGAATAAAGCTTACAAATCTCATTCAATTTCATTTCTATACAGATTGATTGTTTCGTGCTGAAATTACATGAAGGATTAACCCAAATTTCTTGCCAGATAACTTGTGTTAATGGATGTTTTTTTTTCTCAAACACAGAGTTATGAGTAATAAACCAGTCTTCTATTGGGTTATGAAGTGCGGTTTAATGCGATAAGGTAATAAGATGAACACGCCATCAGTAAGTTCCCTGATATGTCCAAATTGGAAGTACACTGTTACTGTAAGAAATTTTGCGACAAAGGTTGGGTTTACTCCAAATCGTATTTGGTACTAGCTTTGAGGTCACTTAAATGAGTCCTGTTAGTTGGCTACCAGATACAAAATTCAAAGTTTTCAGACAAGTTAGCTACCTGTCACATTTGAATTTAGTGTAAATAAAATCTCGGTAACGGGTTTTGTTTAAAAGTTAGAAATTGACTGCGTATATATTAATTCCAAAATCCACTTTTTTCATGTTTATAAAACAATTAAAATACATGCGCGGGGAATGAACAATAAATCCAACACTGCAAAAATTTCAGCACACCATCAGGCACTAATGTTTCTCCTTTGTTTCCAAGGCTTGAATATGTTTTGCATGTCCATAACTGCTACTTTATTAAATATGTATTTAGAACTGGCAAAAAGTCTACAGTCATAACATTTTCAACTTTTCTTATTATGTTCTTCTTCAATTTTGAGCACTGTTCTACGTGTATTTTATTGAATACAGCTTTCTGAACCCTCTTAAAATACGTAGAACAAATGTGTCATGTGTTCTGACCTTTTTAGAACACGGCCAAGGTGTTCCGTTAACTTTACCGCCGTGAATACCATATTTTACGTTAATACCAGATTGGAAGCCATTCTGTTTCAAAAGTGTTGTATACAAATCCTGTATATATGGTTGGCATTTTGAAGTTTAGTGAAAAGGGCGTAACATTTGTGGAGATTAATTGGTATTTTATGTTTATCATGTTCAAAATCATTATGGATTTGGTTCCGTTTGGTAAAATCCGCTAAAGAAAAGTACAGTAAACCAAGTGCAAAATACAAAGTTCACCACTGCGCGCTACACAGTATACAGCAAAGGGGAAAAGTACAGTTCATACACCAAACATATTGCTTGAAGGGACGGCTGGGTGAAAAAATGTCAAGAATACTTACTAAAACGTGATGATCTGCACGAAAAATTGGGTTACTTCTAGCTACGTAAAGGCGGCTGAAAAAAGTACTTTGAAGTATTGCCGATTCCGCCTTTATTTTCTAATGGGTATTATTTTGGTGGCAACAACATTTACAATGTAATTTTTCGAGGTTATGGTGTTTTATTGTTAATTCCATCACTCTAAGCCGCTACACTCGTTTACTCACTCATATCATGCGCACTTTTGCACAATATGACATAAGTGTTATCATTTGGAATCTAGGCTGGCTCCATTTAGGAAAATGTAAGAATATTAACTCATATCTGCATGCATAACATTTTTTTAAACGGCAAGTATTTCACAACATTTTCACTATTGGAACCACGGGAAGAACCACGGGAAATACTATGTGGGGAGGTGTTGTTTTATCATGTTTTATACGATAAAACTTTCTGCCCAGTCGACAGTCTGAGTCCTTTCCTTTTTAAAATTACAGTAATCGTGTTTCACCTATAACAATATACCGTATAGCAACTTCCTTTTAGACTTGTAATTCTTACTTTGTAATAGAGCAAGACAATCACGGAAAAGAAAAACTGAAACATTGAAATCATTATTTTTTTCTAAAGAATACCTTGAAAAATTGCTACTTTCAATACGTTTTTCAACATTGTGTTTGCCCAAATGGCTATGCTGCTGATCCTAACTAATGGTTAGTCATTTAGTCGTTAATTTTGTTGGTTACTTTGTGTAGTTTTCCTCTACATAGGTAAGATAGCAACATTTCATCATAGAAAGAAAAATATACACAATCGCCTCGGGTAATTAGACCCAACGCGGTCTGTGCATGAGCAAAAATATTAGATTAGGAACATCGAGGTCTATAATTATGTCGTATTTTGTCAGTATGTTCGCCAAGACGTCTTACATATTTTAATATTTTGGTGGCCATTGCCGGAGGGTTCTTACAAGTTTAATTTCCCAATCAAATTACTTGGCGACTATTTGTGGCTATTTGTAAGTACTATTTTAATTATATCTTCTGCAGGTCCGTATGTGTCGGCGCGGCAGGAAGGAAATGTAGGTGCAATATTTACTTCAAATCAATAAAAAATTATAAGATTTATCAGGTTTTCTGCAAATAAATCTATACCAGTTATATTAAACCTTCCAAAGGTTTTATAAAACAGGTAGATTTGCATGTTATGAATTACATTGTTGAGCATATGACAAACTAGATGTTCAAAACTGGATAGATCTGGTTGTTCGATTGCAAACCCTAGTTTATCGGCGAGCCTGAATCCAGGTTTTTCGATCGATTAAGAATCTCGCAAGTTTTCCAAAACAAAAAAAAAAACTCGATTCTCGCGGATAACCTGGATTTCGATTGAAAAAAAAACCTGGTTTATCTCTAAACAAAGAGGCAGGGAGAGAATCCAAGCTTTTCAATTGAAAGCCTGGTTTCGATCAAAAAAACCTAGTAGTATTGGCGGTGTATTGATGGTATGAGATTTGTTGGCTTTTTGCTACAATTGAAATTTTTGGTCATAGTCCAAGATTAATAGAAAAACACCCGGAAATAAATAGGCCATAGCTGATTTTTTCAGGATAGTTTCCTAATGTTGTAAGGAGCAACATATCAAAAGTCCCCAAGAGACCCCCTTGTGCTTATTGAGTAATAATGGGGTAAAGTTTGTAACAGGGGTTAAATTGTATAATGGTCCAATTGTCTTCAAATGTATACCAATGTTTGCGTCATGTCATAAGGATTAAAAAAAGGTATAGTTTGCCCTATCTGTGACTTACCGTTTATCAACTATATGGAAATAACGGTTCAAGGTCATACTGGGGGTAAAGCTTCAGAATGATCCGATTCTGATATAAAATTGGATCGATTAAGCCCAAATTAATTGGTCAAGCTATGAGTTGAAAAAATATTGGGAGAGACGCAGTCGAGCCCAATATTTTAAAACTCATACCGACACCAATTAATATTGGGCATAAATCATCCAATTTTATCATTATCATGTTTTGGATCCGATATTTTCACACACTTGGACTCCTCAAAACATGATAATTTTCAAAAGTGTATCAAATTGTTCGTCTCGTTGTGTATAAACTGAAAGGATATATTTAAATAGTTGAAGTAATTTCCTGCCATAGTTATAGGGCTCATTATGACAGGTTTCTACAGGGTCTATGGGAGGTCAAAAGCCACTGCCCTATAAGGTCAATATTTAAAAGATGTAGATGGAGTGAATAAGCATTTTCTGCCATAATATGACCTACAACATGTACGAATAATTTGGGATTAATTTAATCAAAATCGGACTGTTTTTGAAGTTTACCCCTTCTCTCTGTACACAGACCTAAAGTTCCTGGACTATCAATGGTCCTGGAATCAAAATCAAAATGTTACCATTTATTAATCCCTTCCATTTGGCGGCCATCTTGGATTTCAAGATGGCCGCCAAGTTTCAGCATAATTTGCTCAATATCTGGACTTCTAAACAACATAGAAAGTTCAAAATGGTGACAAAGCCAAATTTACAAATATCTTGACTTCTAAGGAACACAAATTTAACATGCAGAAAGTTACAGAATGTTTCATTCAGGCGGCCATCTTTAATTTCATAATGGCCACTATTTTTAAAGAGACATGAGGAGATTTCCAGAACAAGAGAAGGAGAAAGCGCCCCCAATTTTTCTCGAACCCCGGTTTTTAACATATTTGGAATGCTTACCAATGTATTAGATCACACCTGAAGTGAATAAGCCGAATACGCCGTCTTTATGTAATAAGATGATGATTTAATAGTTTCTGTCGTGCACGACAGAAAGTCACGGTGTTGTATGGGGAACGATTACGATTGCAGGCAAGTTCAAAACAAGGTTTGCGGTTTTCTTTTGCACCTGTTTGTCTAATAAACCTTTGAAACGTTCTCGGTAGGTGGTTTACAACCGATCCAGTGAAATTTGAGAGAAATTCGTATCCTAAAAAAATCTCCTCCTGTCACTTATACTTCGCCCAATATCTGGACTTCTGAGCAACATAGATGCTCCACAGAGGCAATATGTGTTTATGATGCCATGGTATCCACTGAAAGTTGGAGATTTTCCTTGAGGTAGCCATCTTAAATTTCAAACTGGCTGCCATATTTGCCATAATTTTGAAAATATCCTGACTTCTGAGGAACATAAAAACTCAAATTGGTGACAATACCGATGTTTGTACCGCCATAACTGCAACAATGACTTCCAGAAATTAATAGAACATTCCCTTAAACCAGCCAATCTTGGATTTCAAAATAATGGCCATGTTCGCAATATTATTTTGCCAAATATCTTGACTTCTAAGAAATGGAAAATATATCTTAAAAATGTGGCAATACTAATATGTTTATGGTCACATATAGATGTCAAAATGGCTGACAGGGTAGGTTTTTGTAGATAAGAATACGAAAAGTAAAAAACGAAACCTAAATTGTTCATACTACTACTTACTTCACAATAAATTGTCATATCTTTGAAAATCAATTTACAAAGATAAAGTCATATTGAACTATTACTAATTACATTATATCATATTAATATTGCCCATCTTCATCCTCATAACTTGAGACATGGTGTTCCAGTAATACCTGCCGTAGTAGCAATAACATTTACCGAGTTTTGTGTATTCCAAACTACTTTTTGCAAGTGCATCACCTTGTATAAAACAAGGTCTTAGGACATCAACATGTTATAATTTCCAAACAGACTCTGGTGCGCCCTCCATCTTGGTAACGTCAGGTGGATTGGTAGCATATTTCTCAATCCAAGATTACTTAAAGTTTTGATTGCATTGTGTGGCGCCTCCATCAGCTCAATTGGTGCACTTTTCCTTCCAAATCAAATATACATCCTATTGCATCAGAACAGCTTAAAGGGACATAATGGCATGACAAACAAATTTGACATAATGAAAAGGACCCTTATTGAAATCACTTCCACGAGTTTGAAAACAATTTGGATGTTTACATTCTGTAAAAACAGTAAAAACAGGAAGAGTTCCAGGGGTAGGTGGAAGTTTGTAGCTGTTTGTGCCAAATTCTTGACTTCTAAGAAATGGAAAATATATGCTTAAAATGTGGCAATCTAAATGTTTATGTCCATAAGCAATGTCAAAATGGCGGACAGGGTATGTTTGTTTTGTAATAAGAATACGAAAAGTAAAAAACGAAACCTAAATTGGTCATACTACTACTTACTTCACAATAAATTGTCATTCTTTGAAAATCAATTTACAAAGATAAAGTCATATTGACTTTACTAATTAATTTAGCATATTAATATTGCCCATCTTCATCCGCATAACTTGAGACATGGTGTTCCAGTATACCTGCCGTAGTAGCAATAAACATTTACCGAGTTTGTGTATTCAAACAACTTTTTGCAAGTGGCATCACTTTTGTATAAAACAAGTCTTAGGACAATCCCTGTTTTATAAATTTCCAACATACTATCTGGTGGCATCCCCTCCATCTGGTAACGTCAGGTGTATTAGGTAGCATATTCTCAATCCAATTACTTAAATTTTTGATTGCAATTGTGTTGCGCCTCCATCAGCTAATTGGTGCACTTTTCCTTCTCCAATCAAATATACATCCTATTGCATCAAACAGCTTAAAGGGACATAATGGCTATGACCAACAAATTTGACATAATGAAAAGGACCCTTATTTGGAAAATCACTTCCAACGAGTTTTGAAAACACTTTGGATGTTTACATTCGTACATCTGTAAAACAGTAAAAAAAACAGGAAGAGTTCCATGGGTGGTGGAAGTTTTGTGCAATTTCTCTGGAACCGAAAAACAAGTGTTCCATCCCTTGACAGAATTTACAAGTGTATCTAGCATGGTTTGCGACACAATTCAAAGCATTCAGACCTGGATTCAGGCATTGTACTTTAGGCTTGTAATATAGTAAGATATTGATCTGGCAAGTGAAAGATGGATTCGCCGTAATTATCACATATACCATCGCAATGGCTGGTGAGCTGAATTACAACAGCTTTTCAATTTTGTAATGCGTGGCATGTCAGCATCCTTGTTCAGAACTGACAAACTGCCCCCGTCCTCCCCCTGGAACTCTTCCTTTTTACTGTTTTATTTATAAGAGGTAAACTCCAATTGTTTTCACTCGTGGAAGTGATTTCGGTTAAGGGTCCTTTTCATTATGTCCATTTTTTTCATGCCATATGTCCCTTTAAAGCATGGAATCTTGGTTTTCCTAATTAGTTTGTCTGTGTGCAAATTCCAGTATTGAAACCAATATCATCTAATATCCCAATTCTTCTCCACACATTAAAAGCTACCAATTTTGTCTTAAAAATGCCTCTCGAAAAAATATAGTATCATGCAGCATCTGCTCTCCTGGACAATGTCTTATGCATTCCAGCTATAAGCCTTCCAGCTGAAATGAAGCAGGTCTTAGACTAACTTTTTTCCAATCTTCATTAATGTCTTTTACCCATGAGTTGATTTTGAGATGATAAGATCTACTGCCCAGGGGTTAAAATACGCAGCTTGTGAACCACCTTTAAATCTTGACAACTTCAAAAGCGCATAGCACTGCATCGAAACATGCACTATCACAGAAGTGATGTAAAGGCGGAACATGGTGGGCATTTGAGTCTATATTGTGTGAGGAATGCGTGCTGTCTCTCGTTAATTTTTACACATATATCCCCTTTTGGGCCCACCATGGAATTTTTGTGGTCCTCGGGTAAAATGAAAACACTACCTATGCCTTCCATTGTGTGTCAAATTTGTCTTTCAAATACGCGTCCTTGTTTTATTGTAATCATCATATGAGTTTTAGGATTTCAACTTGTGAAAAGGTACCACATCCTCTAAATCAAATATTTCACTGACTTGGCCACAACTAACCGTTCTTATAAGCATTGCATTTGCCGATTTAGATGCAAAGATTTTCCCGTGGAATTTGAAGATTAACTACTAAGAAAACAATTAGAAAATTTTTCTATGTTGACAAAATATGTTGAAAGTAGCCGCCAATGTGAATTCATATGGCCCCCTCAGAAACAATCTGCAATTCATGGAGGCTTTTTTTATATTCCTTGCAACCACAAACAGGGGTCATATAACCAACATTTGATTATTCTGATGTTGCTCAAAGTCACAAATTCGGTCAAAATATGTTGGAATAGCGGCCCATTTGAAATCCAAGATGCCGCAAACGGAGTGATAAACAATGGTAACAATTTTACTTGAGTTCTGTGACCCATTTTTCTATATTTAAGACCAAAAATTCCAATTGTAGGCCACAAAACAAATGACCACTGTTGACGTTTGTCCATACTATACCAGGGTTTTTCATCGAAATTTCAGATTTCTCGATTGAAGAATCTTTTTTTTACCGGATTCGCATTCGATTACATGTTTTTTGGCTCACAAACCTGGTTTTTATATCTTATTTTCTTATGGTTTCTGCCTTTGCCATAATGGTGATTATCTCCAAAGATCTTAAATCGTGGAAAATGATGATTCATTGACTGACCACCTCGCGCCAACATCATTGAACTTAAATTGATCAACCCTGACCACGATGAATCTTTATCCTACTAAATACGTGTACGCAAAACAAAACGCATGTTTTATTCACCTCATATGATGACACTCAGGTTTATATCCGCGGATGTCCCAGCAAACACCACTTTTTTACTTAATAAACAAGGTTTTGCGTTCCTGAGTTGTGGTAAGGGAAGGTTTTTATTAACTTTGTCTAACTTCTTGAACTTTCGAAGTCCCCATTGATATAGGGAGTGCATGGTTTTGGGGGATGTATAATAATTATATAGGGCTTTTTGATATTAGAGTGTATCGTGCGCCTGGCTACAGAGCGCATAGCTCTGTAGGCCATGCGCGTATGTTCAAGTCATGTTTATGTTGATATAGGTGACTTTTGCAGGGGCGTTTCTGGATTTTTGTGTACATTCAATACAAACCCAATTAAAAGCCCAGCTGAAATTCATCACCTGAAATCTGAATGTCCACCAAGTTGAGGGTTTCCAAATTCGGAACCCCATGTATTGCATGCAAGGTTCAAGGCCGACTCAGAGTTTTACTGAGGAGGGCGCCCTAATTTTTCAAAGAAATTGGTGTTTTTTGCATATCATACTGCTTGTCCTGTACTAGTCACTGTGTGAAATGCTTAGAGGCCTGAAATCGAAGTCCTTCATATAAAAAATCACGACTTTGTTATAAAAATTTCCGGATCCGGAAATATTTTGGTATAACACGTATCCTATGGCACGTATACTGTACATAAATGTTTACTGGCATCCAAACGAAAGGTCGGATTCATCTCAACTTGGAATTGTGAATTTTAGCATTACTATCTTAGTCTAACTTACTATTTTTAATTATACACCACAAATTATATTTCGAACTCTCTGAGTCCGCCTTTAAATGTTTCAAATCATGCGTGTCATGACAACTGCTACATTACTGTTTCAATGCTATCACTAAGGAGCATTTTTTGCATTGACTTTTGAATTATGAAATTTTAACACACAATTTAAGATAATAGCTTACCCCGATGCTTGTAAGTACGTCATTGAAAAAGTACCACAACTATGACTGTAACTGCATTGAAAATATATATAGTTATTAATCTTTCCTGGAGATGGCCAGCGCACTATAGTGTTGAAAAAAAAAAAATCGCATGTGCGCTTGCCGATCTAACCGGGCGACCGTCGTATTACATGCACGACGCTCTAATCCGACTGATGCTCTCAGCAGTTCGGTAGAAGAGGATAGATATCCATCTATAGGTGTTAGTTTCGAAGGTGTCTTTGCTATTACAATCACTAACGCCTTTCACATGCATTGAAACTATCTTTACTACAGTATAGTCCTCACATCTTGATCGCTTACGCTGTGACACCGGAGATACAGATATGCTTGCTGCTTTGCCGTAGTGTAGTTATAAACGGTAACTAGATGAATAGTTTGGTGTCACTTGTCAGGTACCATGTCAGTGTCAGGGTATCAGGTATCATTTTTGCTCTTCGGGGCGACCGATATCTATAAATCCCGACTATGGTTAAATCAGGGTCTGTAATATGGCCCTCTCCCCAGAGTGCTATTATTTTTTTCCGAAAAGACACGGTTATTATGTCTAAACAGGACAAAATTTACCTTTTCCCTACCTGAGTCAAAAACCGCGTACGATGACGATATCGGTTTTTTTTTTTTAAGTTTTTTGCTTTTTTTAATTTTGTTATTTTTTACCTGAATGGGTTCCCGAAGCAAAATAATAACAATCAATGCCGTACGTCCTCAATCTTTATGTTTCGCAAAACTGGGCGGTTATATTCCCATAATAAAAATTCCTTTTTAAGTTCCACATCTGTATAATTGTTCTTTAATAATTAATTTCAAAATTATCCCTTTTTCATGACAACTCTCCTTGGCATAAGTCTACAAACTGAAACAAAGTCAGCCGGCTTAATACCCTTACCGTGGACAGTAATGAGCAGACGGATCCCCGGTTTAGTTAATAGCAGGCTCACAGCCACTTGCGCGCGCTGCGGGGGTTATGCGTTCAAGCATATCCGGAGAGCATGGTCGTTTTTTTTTCGTCTCTAGCCGTAAGAGAGGCGAGGTCCCGGGGTGTGGGGCGAGCACCCCTAATAATTCTAGTGGGGATGCTTTAAAAATATCATAAAGGAACACCCCATAATTTGAAGAAAAAATCATGAAAACCAATTCAACCCTTATGTGCTGCGTCGACATCCCCCCTCCCTCCTGGGCCCTCGGCCTCATCAGCCTCCCCAAAACATTCAACATCTATAAGCTCGTGCCTATATAAATGTACGTGATGGTAATCATGATATTGAACTAAGCCCGAGGAATCGAGACTAGTATGGGTCAGTCGCGTTTAAAATGGATTCATATGAATTTTCAAAGCACTGATCACGCAAAAGAAAAGGACATTTGCGTGACTTTTTGACCTCCCACTTCCATGCTTTACCAACCTATGGGACACAAAGAAACCTTGGTAACAGATAACGACTTCGTGGACCGTTTTAAAACTGATTTCTGGGTGAACATGTTTTATTTGCAATACCACCATCCCTGCCATGCTCGTCTTTTCCAAGACGATACATATCATATCTCATTACTTTTGTAGATTTGGTTGTTTTGATTTTAATCAAAAGACAACTTGGACACGTTCGAAAACCAAATTGTTTTTATATCTCTGTCTTGTATGTAGTTGCATTGACACACATTCTTTGCGACCATCAGTGGGTTATGTTTGTTTGTGACATGCTGTTGAGCGAAGGAGGGAAATTTCGATTATTGAGTGGCCGAAATTCAAACTCCAAAAAACCTTTTTTAAAACTTTCTGACTTTTCGTTCTCATAATTTATAAAGAACATTTTACACGCACGAATACATTTTACTCAAGCATTTTATGTTTCCCAGAACATCGTAAAACTGACCTGTTAAGAAATACCCGTTGACAGTATAAACACAAACACAAAAAGTAAGTCCCCCTTGGACAACCGCTCCTTATGCTTATGTGGACGTTGTCAATAAGTCATGAACAGTAATATATTTCCATGATAGTTAGGTAAATCTTGTGTGAAAATTTATGAGACTTCTGAGTTTCTGTTACTTCTCTGCTGACTGAGCACAGATTAAGACAAAAAGAGGGATTTTCAAATCACAAAGTGAGAATAAATTACTTCAGTTGATGGACATTCAACTTACTGTCAGTAATGTCTTCTTCGTATCGGTCAAACATGTGGTTCGCAAACAGGATCCAGCCAGAGATGGTTAAAGGGTCTGGCTGCTTCACTGAATCCGCAGGTCCTTGTTTGTGCATTGTTTGCTTCTGCTACAGCAGTGGGCTAGGGAACAAGGATGTTTCCATTGTCTGTGGTGTGTTCACAACCACAGGTAGGTTCCTGATCTGCTTCCAGGCCGGGCTTCCAGGTAGCACCCCACTTTGCAGGAAACCTTAGATCGGCCAAAATAAATTGGTTTTCAATATGTTGAGGGATCGCCATTTCACCACATGAGGAGTCAGCTCCAGGTGGGAAGATTGCTTCACCAGGTCAATACCAAGAGATGGACTTGGTTGATGACAAGTATTCTTTCCACAAGGCGACTCTCTTAAGCCATTAGAGACTTTTAAAGAGGTTGGACTTTGCTTAGAGGGGGACTTACTTTTTGTGTTGTGTTATATTATGTTCTGAACAAACGGTTAATCCCGAAAAGGTACATTTGCTTACGGCAACGTTTTGTAAAGTTGATAGAGAACTTTGAAATTTCAACCGATATTCGCAAACTTATCGCCGATATTAATTTTTCATCGTGTAACCTTCAGTGCCGGGGTTCATTGTAAGATGGAACATGACCCCATTTTTGCCACTAATATTCTACACATTTTGTCAGAGGAATGGCTTCAAGGAGATCCCTGAAGTATCCAAAATATCCTGCCCTGGCTGGGTACTGACACATAAACATGGCATCATGGTAAACACCGCGCAGCTTTGTAAGATTCCGAAGCATCGACCCAGGTTCATAAGGAGATCTTTGATATAGTACTTTGAGGTAACTATAGTTACCTCAATGTACTATATCAAAGATCACGCTTGATTGTGTCACTTTTCAGTGTGTTTACACAGAGAAAGCGTTGTTTCAAAATTTAAACAGTTGTTTAACGGGTGAACTAAACAACGTTGCTCGACAACTGTTTAAACTTTTAAACAACTGTTGTAAACTTTTAAAACTAACGCGTTTTTGCCAGCGATAGTTCTTAATTTCCGCATGCATGTCTTTAGTTGTGTTAAGAACCTAAATAATTATTACCTTTAGAAAAAAACTAGCGCCGGGGTTAAAATCTAAATGCTCACGGTTTTTTCAGTATTATCCGTGGCCATGGTTCTCTGGTCAGTCAACTCTTAACATCCATATGACATGCACGTCTCATTTATTATGTATCCTCCAATATTAATTAAAATTATAAATACCAACACCGCAAAATATCCTGCCCTGGCTGGGTACTGACAAATAAAACACCAACCATGGTAAAACCGCGCAGCTTTGTAATGATTCCGGAGCATAGGAATAAGCATCGACCCAGGTTCGTAAATCTGATAATTTCGCCATATCATAAACGCAATCAAATTCTCTATAGTATTCAAAATACCACACACAGAACCCAGTGGTGCGCCAGTTACAGTGTTTCCGTTATAAAAATCAGTAAATATCCATAAGTTGAGTTTGTAAGGACTTTTTGACAAAGTCAATTTGACACGAGGAATGTTTTGTTTTCATAGCTTTTTATTGCGGGTCAAGTTCACTAAATCAACAAAGTTCACGATCATTATCAGAACATACTATAAATATTAACTGTTTTGTGTATATTATGCTGGTCAAAATAAGGGCGCTATCATTATACATCAAGCGCAGGGAGTGAAAAAACGAGTGGCTTGGACGCAGAATGTCTTTAAAGGTGCAACAGGAGATTTTGAGGCACCCAAGTATTGTGTCATAATAGTAATTTCATATAGATTAGACACTCGATAGATTTCTTACCTTGTATTTGGCTACAGAAATGTCTTAAAAGAGCGAAAAATGTCATTTTGATTTGCTTATATTTCAATATAAAACATAGGCTGAATTTCATATTTGCTCCTATACGAAATTAGACATTTCACAATTTTTGTAACAAAAAACATTTCTTAGCTTAATCCTTTCAGATGGGGATATTTTTGATGGAAAGCGTTACATCAGGGCAAAAATCAGTACTTTTGATACCCGATATATGAAATCTCTCGTTGCACCTTTAAATACTATAGCACACGCTCGTAAAACAGCTTAAAGTGGCATTTCTTGATCCGCGTCCTCGTGCCTCCCACTTATCTCAACACAAGTTGAGATTTTGCCATTTGAACAGCTAGCTTTAATAGTTTACTGTAATGGTGCAAAATTTGACATGCAGATTCGGTCGACTCTACAGTATACACCAGATTTTCCTCTAACAACAACGCCAATTTTGCTTCAGGTAGTTACCACGCAGCTACCACGTAGGTCGTGACACCATTGACGATCATTAAGACACTCATAGACTAGACGAAATTCTCAAAAAGATCTTAATTAAGGAAGTACAGGCATTTTATCGTGAACGTTTCAAAACTTGTCTAGACTGATTTTTTTAGTGCTGATTACGAAAATTCCGGTTTGCTTTGCTGAATTTTGGCACGGGGTCAAAATGGTAAAAAAACTCAAAATGGCCCGCCCAAATGCCACATATTTCATATATTTTTAAATTACTGCATTTCTTACTTGTAAATTGTTTATCCGACCCCCTACGTCTATATACCGTCCCTTGAATCTGACATATTTTCAATAACTTACCTGCATAAGTTCTTTCCCCATTAGCCGAAATTGGAGAAAATTCAAAATGGCCGCCAAAAATACTGACGTAAGAAATGAAAAATATATACTTACTCAATGTGATTTTTTGATTAAAATTTATTTTAGAAGAAAGGACAGGTACATGGAGGATACTTGTATCCAGAGAAAGGAAGACTACCTGAGGCAATTTCACCATACACATACCATGACATTCTATTTCTAGTGTCTTAGAATAAGAACGAGGGCATCGGCTCCTGTGAGATGCTTTGTTAAATTTTTGTATAGTCACTATGTAGAGAATTTTCTTATGTACGCAAAATATAAATTGTAGACTAGAAGGTCTGGACCTTCGAAATGCCTTGCAAGACATTTGGAAAAGCCTAATAGCATATCTTCCAATATTTTTCCTGAAGTGAACGTAATCGTCACGAGTAAAATGATAGTTATCCTTCCCCTTATTCATAATTTGTCCCGAACGATCACGTAGAGTTCAGTCAGCTTGTTCTTAAACACACTTTCCAAAAATAGATTGGGCATGCCTAAATTTCAAGTCTACTTTTGGGCTTACCTTTCGATTACACAAAATATTTGGGATCTTTAAAATGCTGACACCACCACTTCAAATTAGTATCGTTAATTTAGTGGCTCGAAGATGCCGGAATTTCAATAGAGTCAGGACATGGACCCAGGTCAAATGGGGTGGGGCGTCATCGTTTACCCCCCCCCCCCACTACAGAAAAGTTTGACACCTTTGGAGTTAGTATGGACCCTCTTTATAATGCTAGGTGTGTTTTTGTGGTGTTACTTTTTTCATATAGGGGCCAATTTACGGTTTCGCAGGGTTAAACTTTTAAAAAGCTCCAATCATTTGTAAAATGCATGCATATTGTCTTTTAGTCATACGGATTGCCCAATTGATAGTTTGTACCATCTATACCATTGGTTTAGAGTTATAGGTATAAAATGGCTGAAATGTAAAAAGGTCAATTTTCGTTGATTAAAATATTCAGATTAACCTTTTAAATGTTGACCCTGTACAAATTTAGATTGCCTTTTACCATTTGTCATTTTTAACCCTTAAAAACTTAATGGTCGGAAAGAAAAACTCATATTTTGTCAAAAAGCGGTTATCAAACTCTCAAATCCAATTCACTACATGATGGGACTCCTTATTGCACAGATAAGTGTATTCGGGGTTCAAACTGTGAGAAGTTAAAAGAGAAAACCAATATGGGGGTATGTGGCATATGGTGGTTGGAATATGCCTATTTGAGACATTCTGAATATCAGAATTAATGGTGTACTATAGAAAAGAATCGTAGGAGATTGTTTGATCCGCTTAAGAAAGTCAGTTCTTTCTTGAACTAAATTGTAAATCTGAAAAGGTGGTAGACATTATCAGTGTAAAGACTATTTTTTTATCAGTGCCCTATTAAAATCATGGTATTTCCAACATGCGATTTTCTGGGTAATGATAATATAAGATGCAACGGAGCGCCGAGCTTCGAAAAGTGCTTAAGTTTTCGAGTTACCCCTCCCCTCCGTACAACAAAACCATCAACACCTTTTATTTGAAGGATAAAATCTGGATTTAAGAAAATGATGGCTGTGGTTGAAATATTTGTGGCAGGGAATATTTCCAGGCCGAAAAATGCATTTGGGCTCAAATTAACGAAATTATTATATTTTTTTAATTAAAAATATTACAATCTATTTTTATGGTACATTTTTTGTTATTGCTATTGGTTTTATACATGCATAAAGGGTGCAGGTAATACTCTTTGTGGTTACCATGTGGATCCAAAAGGCTGTTTGTTTAGGAAAAAAAGTGATTTTTGGGGCTAAAATTCTAGACCCTTATATATTGTATAAAACATACAAATCTATAATAGTAAATGTCAGAGATTGATAGTATTGCATCATGAATGCGAATTGTTGCTAAGAAATTAATAAATCTGATATTCTTAAGTTTTTTAGCTCAAACGTGATGTATTTTACCCAAAAAAAATGTCAAAAAGGAAAACAAAACAACAATCATCATTTTTTCTAATTTTTATTACTATCTTTCGAATAGAAGTGGTTGCTTTGTTTGTTGTACCGAGGGGGGGTGGTCGACAATTTTGCAGTCCAAACCGCTCTACTAAGACGCATTAGCAGAGTTCTGTTCGTTAGAATGAATACAATGTGGAATGATCAATTTGAATGACCTTCGCATTGGAAACAATTCCCATTTTAGGCGAATTGGTGAATATAAAAGTTTTTAAAAATCTATGTCTCACTTTTTTAACTTACAATTGTTAAGGTAAGTCATGCAATTCCGACCCGTCGTAAAGAAAGAATAATGATCGAACCTGAGTTTGCTTTTGAAAAAAGGACTAACTCATATTTTATGTTCAGTTTTTTGAGAAAGCTGTATATGTTTTTCGTGGCTCAATTCGGAACCTCTATATATTGTTGCAATCTAACCACAAAAACCCCTTTCTGCATTAGTATACTGAGAAGATCAATGTTAATATGGAATAAATTGTGATAACTTCTTAATGTTCAAACAGAGAGATAGAGTTCAAAAAATATAGCATACTTCTACTTCATTCTTTTACATAATCTCATTACCTTAAAAGTAATCTCTACGAATGACACGTTTCTGGTAACAGATAATTTACCTTTTGTAATGTCTGATATATTATGACCCATTTTTGTAATGTGTTCTAAAATTATTATTTTGAATCAGTTTAAGGATGTATATTTTCCCTTGATGAACTCTTCCTTGGCAGTAAGTTTAGAAAGATGGTTGGAGCATCGAAGAAAACGAATGGCGATTTTTACAAACGTTTGTTAATAATTTGTGCCGCAGTCCATGAATGAAGAATGATATAAACTGAAACAAAAACTTTTTCCTGTTCTGCTGTGTTTTCAATTAGAGATTCAAAAATTAGTCCACTGCAGGAAAAACAAAGAACGATTACTTAAAAGACATGACAAATTGTGGGACGTACTCAAACTTACTTGAAATTTTGAAGACCACTTAATAGTGTTTGATATTGTGAATTATTAAGGAAATATGGAAACATAAAAATGCCCGAGATTATCTCTTTGAGGGTTATAGATTTAAATATGAGTAATTTTACAGTGTTGTATCAGCACTTGTATTCATTTTTGCTTGTCCAAAGGTTAGAACATAATGTATCTGGTAGTCTGAGTTTAACTGAAATTGAGGCATGCCGATCTCATTTGGGGGAAAATGTATGATTGTAAATCACTTGGTCTAGAGTAATCCGAAAGGAAAAAACCATTTATGGCCACATCTTTCCTCACGTAATTTATGGAATAACGGTAATTCTGATATTTGGGAAGATATGCTATTGGGCTTTTTAAATGCATTTGTAAGTCCCTTTGAAAAAAAGAGAACTCATATAGCAACCCGATCAGCTTGCAATAATTTTCCTTTGATACATAATCATGACTTATAAACATATACTTCATCTTTAACTATCCAAGTACGAGAAATGGAATTCATGTAGTAAAGAACCTTGTCAGTCTTTGGACTTGATCAAACAGTATTTTTTCTGGTGGCAGACGACAATTATGAACACTATATACCTCCACCTTTTGACTTTTCAGTGATAAAGGCCACTCTCAAAAGCCAGAAAGTTAACTGGCATACCAAAATAGAAGTCTAGAAGTGTATCAAACACCTATACTAAAACAGGTAGCGAAGTGACTTTTTACAATCCTGGTTTACGACCTATACAATAGGTCTAGGTAATTTAAGGGCCATTTGAAATTGATCAGACATTTCCCCTTGGCTACACTTTAAGCTGATAAGTTTTGACAATAATATACTCAAGAATAACACTCCCCTTCAATAACGTATGCTTAATAGCACGAATTATGGTTTGATTGAACGCCTAAAATAAGTTTTTTAAGTTGTGTATGATTTTTGGCGGCATCTTGAATTGGGTCCAATTTTACCCCTTGCGGCTAGATTTTATGATATAATTAGTGTTACTATACTCAGTTGCAAAAGGCTGTGTAGAAAAGTAGGTTCAATGTCTTCAAAATTTTAATTTATATCTTTCCACATAATTTTTAGTGGTATTTTGGCGGCCTTTTGAATTTCTTGAATTTTGACCCCTTTGCCCTCAAAATACAGCAAAGAACCGTCCTTTTCGTATCAGCATAAAAAATCTTCTAGGAATCAATTTTCAATGCTTCTACTAAAAATCCCAGGGTGAAGTTTTCTTTCATGAATTTCGTCTTGTCTACTAGACCTCCCTCGGGTCCACGGTGGTGAAACGCGAAGCGACTGAAATTACACTATACTCTTCAACCCATATCTATCTAGTGTTAATTCCAGAGCCGCTGTGCAATCACCTTCTGTGGACAATGGTTTGGAAGGCTGTCCCACTAGAGTGTGGTAATCTGAAAAGTCTTCAAGTTTTAAGTTTAGTATAATTATCTTTTAACCAGTGTGCTCTAAACCAGAGACAGAGCCAAGACTGAGTGTACAGTCCTATATACCCAGCCATTGGGGCTACCAGGTCTGGGAATAAATTTCGCTTATACATGTTATATAATTTAGTTGTATACAGCCTAAGCAGACGCGATGTGTTGAAATTGTCATGAGAGTAAAAGGGTAGATGCAAGAAGCCAAGAGGTAATGTAGCGGTATAAACGTACAAGGCAATCTGTGTATACGTTTGTTGAAGAGTAAAAATCTGACGCGATTAAGCGTATTTATTGGTTCTCATTATCACCCCAACCCTGATGGGCTCGCACTTTCAACGTCAATCAAATTACTCTACCTAGCTGGGTCTAGGCTTGGAATAAACCCTGTACACGGATAGAATTTTTCATAGTGTGGTTAAGGCTAAAGCTGAAGAACCTTTTACAATCCACCTAGTGCCGCTACTAAAATCGGCATTGAGATCAACCGGCACCCTATTTCAGAAAAGTTAGATTAATCTCAGTTAATTTAAGAAGAATGGTTCTTCTTAAGTTTTATAACGCCTTTTAAGAATTGTACAATTCATAAAATAAATTAATATTAGAATCCGGATATAAAAAGAGACTGAGATTGAACTTCATAAATCTCAACTAAGAAAATTAATCCAAATTTTCTCTTGCATGATGGGCTAAAAAGAGTTGAACTTAAGAAGAATCTCTTCTTAAGTCCACTTAAGATTAATTTAACATTTAACATGATAATTACAAGGTCCATCCATACTTCACTGCGTGAAAATGGATGAAAACATCTCTGACTCAACCAACAGAAAAAACACTTCAAATTGCATTGTGCTGCTGCTGTTTTGGTCCAAGAGATGGTTCATCTATGTTCACTGCACTGCTTTGCAGTAGCCGAAGGTTATGAATAGCAGATTTTTTTGGGAAAAAAATTTGGGATCACGTATTTATTTCCCTTGTCTTATCTGGAGGACTAGTTTCGTTTTATACTTTTAACCAAAGTCTGGTAACTTTGATTGTTCGACCTTGTACAATTTGAAATGGTTTATCCTTTTGGCTACTTTCACAATTTTGATCCCGTAACCCTAAAAACCTATTTCGCATAATGAACAAACACGATCACATTGTATATACGTATAGGTAATCCTTACAGAAGTCCTTATTACCGCAAACGATTTGCTTACTTTTCAACCAGATTGGAACAATTTTGCTCCCTGTGTATACCCTTGATTGTCCCCTCAGAGTGAAACATGAGAAATCTCCGATGCCCCATTCGCCAAAAATCTTTCTTTGAACGTGCCCTCACTCTGTGCCAAATTTCAGAGATTATCATCACTGCACAATTGCCCCACAATTTGTCACCATCTACATATCACTTGCTAATAGGTAGTTGAAACTGCATGTCTCTCTATTTCAATTCCACAGTAGATACAATACATATATTGGCTGACCCGAGATGATATTGTTATCATGGTTTAGTCTGTGCATGATTATGTCTTCACTAATCACTGAACATAAAATATATATTTTGAATCATTATCTTTTGAGGCACCATTGACAGATTGAGACCTCGTTTTGTGCTTGAAGACATATCTGGTCATGCTGTTTAAATAGCCTACCTTGGTTGTAAAATATATCAGCTGTAACCTAGAAAAAAAGAGGATACAAAATCGCAGAGCTTTTCAGCTTTGACGTGTTTGTTTGAAACCAAGTTTGAGACATGGTTTATTTTTTTAATTGTCTACTAGGTTGTGGCTTCTATTGTAGACTGGTAAAGTAGCGGGAAATCGTCAATTGAAGAACCTACATATCTGTATGTATTTAGATATCCCTAAATGCAAGACTCAACTGGGTGATTCACTTTTATACAGTAACCTGAAGCTGTAAGGGGCATGTTGTCTCGTCGTTTCACATGACACACAAGAACGCATTCTAAATCTGTTAAGTCTACTTGTTGTGTCGACTTGTCGCATTTATTCCAAAAAAACTACTGCACGATTGCATGTTATATTACCTATAAAATGGTTCCTCTAGACTGATCGTGGAAAATGATTGCTTACGTGCTTATTTTAATTTTCTTGCTGTTTGATGCTCGATGGACTTTCGGTTGATTGTTTGGTTGATTGATCGATTAAAAAGCTTTCAACACCGACATGTCTGTTGTAATATCATGATATTGTGAGATAATGCTAACGTAATTTCTACCTAAACCTTTTAGAAGTCCCCCAAAGAGTTTGTTCAAGAACAGTAATATGGGATTTCCCGATACATGGTGAAAATTACAAACCAAATTCAAAAGTGATAAACAAAACATAACTCCAAAAATAAAAAAAATAAAAAATTAAAACCAAAAAGGGTTTATACAGCAGATTCCTCTATAATAGCTCGTGAGACCATTGATATCATTAATACACACACATTTGGCTAGTATGTGGAATTAATCGCTTAACTGTTATTAATTAGTTGAAATACAACATCCTAGCATAGCGAGATAGTGTTGAATTGTCATGAGATTAAAAGAGAGATCAAGAAGAAGAGGTAATGAACGGTATAAAAACGTACAAGGCATCTGTGTTACACAGATGCCTTGTACGTTTATAACCCGCTTTTCATACGTTGTTGAAGCGTAAAAATCTGACGCGATTAAGCGTATTTATTAGTTCTCATCATCAACCCAAACCCTGATGGGCTCGCACTTTCAACGTCAAATCAATTCCTCTGCCTGCAAGTGGGTCTCGTCTTGGACATACATGTGGTAAAATATGGTTCGAAACCCCTTACACGATAGAATTGTTCATAGTGTGTTAGGCTAAGAAGACCCCTTTTTACAATCCAACCTAGTAGACGCTGCGAAAATGCGGCACTTATTCAACTGGGACCTATTTCATCACAAAGGTAGATTTAATTCAGGCGAAATTTAAGAATAATGTTTCTTCTTAAGCTATACCTCCTTTAAGAAGAATTGTAGAAATCATAAAATAAAATGAATAAATTAGATTCCGATATAAAAAGAGACTGAGATTTAAACTTGATAATCTCAACTAAAAAATTTAATCCAAATTTTCCTTTGGCAGATGCTAAAAGATTATAACTTAGAAGAATAACTCTTCTTAGATCCACTTCGATTAATCGTTAACCTTTTTAACATGATAATTAAAAGGGCCATCCATACTTCACTCACTGCGTGAAATGGTGAAAACCATCTCTGACGCAACGCACATCAACACAGTTCATTCTGCTTGTGCTGCTGCTGTGTTGAGTCAGAGATGGTTTCCATCCAATTCCTGCATTGCAGTGCTGAAGTATGAATGGACCATAAACATTGGCATATGGTGAAAACTCTTTATTTCATTACCCTTCTCTGGAGGAATAGTTCGTTTTATACTTTGTTTACCAAAGTCTGTGTAACATTTTATTGTTCGACTTGTACAATTTGAAATGGTTATCTTTTGGCTACTTTCACAATTTTGATCCCGTATACCCTAAACCATGTCACAATAATGAACAAACACTATTAAACAGCCGTATAAGGTAATGCTTACAAATTCTTAGAACCATGAACAATTGCTTACTTTTCAACAAGATTGAAAACAAGTTTTTCTACGCCTGTGTAACCTTTGATTGTGCGCCCAGCAGTGAACATAAGAAATCTCCGATGTCCCATTAGCCAAAAATTCTTTCTTTTGAACGTGCCCTCACTCTGTACCAAATTACAGAGATTTATCATCAAATGCACAATTGCCCCACATTTGTCACCATCTACCTGATCTATACTTTATCTGGATGTTGAAACCACATGGTCCTTCTCTATTCATATTTACAGTAGATACAAGTATATTTCTGACCCGAGTATGATATTGTTAGCATGGTTAATCTGTGCCATGATTATTGGCTTCGCTAAATACATAAAAATAATCATCAAATATAGGTTGAATCATATCTTTTGAGCCATTACGACATGATTGAGACCCCGGTTTTGTGCTTGAAGACATATCTGGTCATGCTGTTAAATAGTCCTACCTTGGTTTTAAAATATATCAGGCATGTGACTCAGAGGAGGCAAAATCTAAGGGCATTTTCAGCTTTGAACGTGTTTTAAACCAATTTATAGGACATGGCTTATTTTGAATTGTTCTGACAAGGTGTGGCTTGCCTTTTGTATATAGCTGGAATATGGTAAGTAGGGGAAATGTTTCATATTAAAGACTGCCTGTCCTATACATTTTAGATATCTAACAGCGAGAATCACTGGTAATTCACTTTTACGTACCTGAAGCTGTAAGGTATGTTGTAATCGTTGTTCACATGAACACAAGAACGCCTGTCTAAATCTGTGAACCTACTTGTTGTGTCAAATTATCGAGGGAATTCCTACTTCACGAGTCAGTATATAACCTATAAAAATTGTTCCTCTGACGGATCGTGGAGATATTGCTTACTTGCTTATCTATTTCTTGTTTGTTTGACAGCTCGATTTGTAATTCGGTTATTAATTTGTTTGGTTGATTGAATCGTATTCATGTAGCTTCAACACCGACGATGTCCCTTTGTAATATCAATGATCTTGTGAGATAATGTCTAATGTAATTCTGTTATATCTTTTAGAAGTCCCCTAAAAGAGTTTGTTAACATTCAATGGGATTTCCCAGTCTATTTGAGTAAACAACTTATGAAATTTGGGGCTGTTTCTGGTAATGTTGTAATGTCCCTCAATTTTGTGATTAAGTATCATTTTATTTTTTCTGTATGTAACTAGAGAAAAAGGAACCACTGCCATAGCAGGTAGTACCTTGTTTCTCATTCACGAGAAAAATGTGAATTCCCTAGTGCTCTAGTGGGATAATGCATGTGTTTACATGCTTGTAGACTTTACTAGAAAAACTACTATAAATAGCTTGGGACTTTCCAGGTATGTGGAAGATTGCAGTATATATGATTCCAATGATAATCGTCATTGATCTTTGCTATTGCATAATATAAGGTGATGGACCGTCTATCTTAGAGAATGGAAAAACTAGCTGTCAAGTGTAAATATAGCTGATCTTACTAAAGAACTAGTGCCATTATTTTTGATCTGCAAAGTAGGTATTCTGAGCAGTTTCTACACTATATACGTTTTGCGGCGCAATCAATTAAAAATCGCTCGTTCGGTCGTTTCGTGCCGTCCAAAATCACAGTGGAAGATCCGTCTTTAACCAGCGCTGATAGTTTCATCATCCAGGGATCAGACCTGGAATCCTCTTGGGGACCTGTAAACCTCACAGTCATCTATGATATGTGGCTAATGGTTGGTGCTCCACAAATCGCAGTTTGGTGAAGGTTCTACTCCGATCTTGTGAATGGGTATGAAGTTCGTTGTACGACCAACGCCAGTTCTGAGGCGGTTGAGGTTGCCCATGCTTTCCTATCAGGTCAAGCCTTTTGGCTTTCTAGATGGGCTGTCCACACACTGCTAGGTTCAAGTAAGGATGACCATTGCTCATACCATCTGGATCATTGATCCAGATGATCGATAGGGATACTGTGACTGCGGTCATGGATTGGGTACTGAGGTCAAAGTGATTCCGCGGATTCTCGATCCTCAAAAGGTGTTGGTGGTGGATAGGCTGCCAGGTTCATCACATTTCTTGGCGTGCTTGATCGTCTGACGGGTCCTCCTAAGGTTTGCTGGAGCTATGCCATACAGAATTGGAAGGTAATTCTACATGCGTCGCCAAAAGCAACCACTCAAGTCTTCATGGGCATCATTCAGACCGACATCAATCTTGTGTGATGTACGCTGTGACTCCATACTGGTGCAGAGTATTCAGCGGTGGAGTATGCCAATGCACAGTTGATGTATGTAGGTGTCAAAAGATGCACCCCACCAGTTCCTGCGAGCTTCTGAGTAGGTTGACAGGACTGCGTCTTGGCAGCGGCTGCCTTGGTGTGTTGATTGAAGTAAGGCTGCGGTCCATTGTGACTCCATTTACTTCGGTGTTGGGTCATGTGACAGATTTGTCTCCATCTAGAGTGATTTTTAAGTTCTCGTTTTGCGCATCGATTTGACAAGTTGTAAAACAGGCTGACTGTCCCTTGGTTTGCTGAGTTTCAAGTGCCATCGTGGAAGAATGGGCTTACAGTGATTAGGTCTTTCTGCAACGCTGTTTCTAAGGACGCAAAGGAATCAGCAGCTACTCCAAATGCCGTATCGTCTGCATAGGAGTACTCCGAACATCTCCCCCTTTGGCATTTCTGAGACGTAGATGTTGAAGAGCCTGGGTGCCAGAAGAACCTTGTGGGACACCAATTCCGAAGTTTGCGCTTTCTACTGCGTTTGGCCCATTTGATGTCTCCAGGCCGAAAGATCTGTCTCGGATGAGCAAGAATTAACGTGACAAGCTTGACCATCAGGGAAGATTTTTGAGTATGCTTGAGGTAGAGACCTCCGTGCCAGACTGTATCGTACGTAGCAGTTTAGGTCTATTAAGACTGCTCCAAACTTCTGCTTCTTCTGGAAGGCTGTCTCCATGTCATAAATATGTCTTGCTATCTGATCAGTGGTTGATTTACCTCTTCGTAAAATAGCTGCATCTGCTAAGAGCTTCAATTTTGGGAATCAAAAGAATTCCCATTTTTGGAAAAAATTGGCATTTTTTTTCCGGATTGATAATATACTGCTGAAGTGTTTGTGTGTTTGATGTAAAAATAAAATAATTCTGTTATTATCTAAATTCTATCATTTCGTGCACAAGGCCCTCATTTTCTTGTGTTTGAAGGGTATTTCAGACCTTGGCACCCACATATGCAGTGACAGGAATCCCTAGATACAAAATAGCAAGGGACTTTCAATAATACTGATGTAATCAAATCATTGACATAGCGTATTTCTCTAATGTGGTGTAATTGTGCTATATATGAAGTAACCATGGGAATTTTAAACTTTTAGTCAAATTTGGCTTGATATTTTAAACTACAGGTAGAGTAACCTTGAGAAACATAATTTGCCAGGTTATAAGCTTAATTTATTTTACTACCACATTCATGATCAAAAGCATTTTCTGATGACGTACATAGATATCCTATTTTGAAATCTTCACTGAATAATAAAAATGATAATTTATAAAGCGCATAAAATAATGGTCACAGGGCGCTGTACAAAACAGGACATGAATAAATAACAAACAATTGATATAAAACACATAAGATACGAGAAACGTGCTATAAAATACTATAAGCAGAATTGGGGCAGAATTAAACAAGTGAGTCTTAATCCGTGCAGATTTCTTTGAAGGAGTAAACGGAGACATGAAGTCAAAGAAATAAGTAGGAACCATACCACATGATACAAAATCTTGGAATTCAGCAGAGCAAATTCGTACGCAGGAAGCTCCAGGAATCGTCAGAGCGAGTGCGCAAGCTAGAAGAATGTAATCGGCAAGCAGAGTTATTCATTGTCATAACTCTTCACGGATCTTTACATTGAATGTGTTGTTTATTATTGATTTAATCTTGTTTTGGGCATTCTAAACTCTCAAGTTGAACCAATCATTTTTAATCAAGAAAATATATATATTATATAAATTAAGATAATGTTTGCACTAGGCTCGTTTTCTTGTTCAAAAGGTTATTTCTGACCGTGGTGTTCATCGAATACGCAGGAAGCTCAGAAATCGTCAGAGCGAGTGCGCAAGGAAGAATGTTATCGGCAAGCAGAGTTATTCATTCTCATAACGCTTAACGGATCTTTACATTTATGTGTTGCTTATTATTAATGCAATCTTGTTTTGGGTATTCTTAATTCTTGAACCAATCATTTGTTAATCAAGAAAATATATTTTATATAAATTAAGATAATTTTATGCACTAGGCTCGTTTTCTTGTTCTAATGGTTATGTCTGACCGTGGTGTTCATCGAATACGCAGGAAGCTCCAGGAATCGTCAGAGCGAGTGCGCAAGGAAGAATGTTATCGGCAAGCAGAGTTATTCATTCTCATAACTCTTTACGGATCTTTACATTTATTGTGTTGCTTATTATTAATGCAATCTTGTTTTGGGTATTCTTAATTCTTGAACCAATCATTTGTTAATCAAGAAAATATATTATATAAATTAAGGTAATTTTATGCACTAGGCTCGTTTTCTTGTTCTAATAAGGTTATTTCTAACCTTGGTGTTCATCGAATACCGTAACATGGCAAACAGCCAAAATTAAACATTCCGATAAGTGACTCATTTCACTTTTACAGAAATATGTAACCTACTTTTCACCAGATTTGTCAAGCTATGTACTCAATGTGATACAAAAACATGTTTAAAAAACAAAAGACAATTTAAAAACGTCATACTTAAATGTATCATTCATACAGGCGGTCAATAAGAGACCGCTCACAGTTTGCATACCAAAAGAGTGCAAGTAGTCCAGGATACAGCTTCATTGATACCTAATATCAACTTTGTTTTATTAGATATATAATGTTTTTCAACGGTTTCTAGACCATTTTTTGCTGATTCCGAATCCGATGCCAGACGAGCAACCTTGAGCATTTTTGTAAAAACGTAAAAAATCAAAATGGCCACCAAAACACAAAACATTAATCTCTTGTTCACTCAAAAATTGTGATTTTTCATCCTGTCTCGTTTAAACATTCATTGTGACCAATTAATAAATGATTCTGTAACCACGTAATCAATGAATTCAATATGGCCGCCAACACAATAAAGTGTCAGATCGTGATCTATTTTTGACTGCAGGTTGGTAATTTGGTATCGATCCTGGTGTTTTTGGCAGTCAAGAAATTAATTAAAAATCATAAGACATATTTTTAAAAAATCTGATAATAAATTCCGTGATTATAGGATCCAAAGAAGGCTTCCGATACTCTAAGATTGCTATAATTGATAGCTGGGTCTAACCTAGTACTACAATGTTTGTGTATATCCCTGTAAGTCAATCAGATCAATGTACACATCATTAGATAATCAGGGGAATCGATACATGTAAGATGCCATCCAAAATGGGTATCCAATATGGCTGGAAATGGCACTTACAAAGCGGCGAAAAATCCAATCACTAATAGACTAGAGAGATATGTTTCTTTGTTTTGGTAGGTTTTAGGCGTCCATTTGCATCCATGTTGGGATATTTGATTAATAACGACTCAATGACACGTTAAGATAATAGCCTTACTGGGGTTTCTGGAAGTGATAATCCCCTTAAAAACAAAATATATATATCTTTAGCCTACAGCGTGAATGAATTACTAACCTTTACTGATTGACATTTGCAGCCATATTGAACGCCTATCTAGGATGCCATCTTGCAGATATCAATCACTTTCATTATGTTATGATATTTAAATTGCTCTGAATCAGTTATAGTGATATACACAAACATGGCAGCTCTTGCCTTTAAGTAGAAATGAATTTTTGGCATTTTTGAGCCATCTTGAATGGTTATTGATTTGATTGATTAGCAAATTGATGAAAGCTATTCATAATTGTTTCAATTAACATATTGATTGCTAAAGCATTGGTATATATCATGTTACCATTGTACTGTCAAAAGTAGATAAATATCAGATACTTTGTTGTATTGGCGGCCATATTGAATCTCTTAATTAGGTGGATAATGAATCACATTTTAATTGGTCACAATGGGTGTTTTGACTGGACAGGCAAAAAAATTACAACTTTTGAGTAATTAACATATGAGTTTTTAGTGTTTTGGTGGCCATTTTGAATTTTTGCGTTTCCTCGAAAATGCTCGAGGTTTTTCGTCTGGCATCCATCGGATTCAGATTCTGCAGGAAAAACTGGTCTAGAGGACATTGAAAAACATTATATATATGGTATGACAAGGTCACTTGGTCTGTAGCCTGGACTAAAGTCTCGACTTTCCTTGCTTTTGAATACCTTACAAAGTTGTACTCAGATTAATACACATGCGCTCATCCCACAAACATGATACCATTGGTCATTTTTTTTTAAATTCCAATTATGAGGATGTGAATAATGAGAAAATAATTTTGGATAAACTAGGCTGGTGGACTGAGCGTATTGATTTCATTTCAGCTTCCGTTTATACGCTTGCAACGGAGAACATTGACCTCGTATAATTAAAGTGGTTTGGTAATGCCGATTTCATTTTAAATTACGGCTTATATTTTAATTAGTTTGGAAAATATGAGTGGATTTTATATGAAGTACTTTTAAAGGTGAATTTCATGATTCTAGCAGCTTTGTTTGTTTGTTTGATAATTTGTTTGTTTATGGTTCAAACACATATCCTTCAACAAAGTTGATTACTGAATTTATTGTGTTATAGCTGTCATAAATGACTGCAGAGTTCTCCAGAGGCCACTGTGTTGTAATTTCTGTTTGTTCTCACAGAAGAAACAAAATTCCTATAATATCTTGCAGAGACGACCGAATCTGCGTGTAAGATTAGACAAACGGTTCATATGATATAAAAATATCAACTTTTTCGCGTAACTTACACTATCAGTGATCCACCCGAAAGAGTCAAAATATTTTAAAATTGCAGAAATAACTTAACAGTAAAGGATAAGTCTGTAGGATTCTCATAAGTTATTTTTGCCAACTAAAGAACAATAATGACTAAAATATCCGATTTCGTCCTTATTAGGTTACTTTTGGTCTTCATTTGCAAGCTATGTTAGGAACCTGTACTTTTTACAGACATGCAAAAATCTGAGGCAAGAGTTCAATATGTATGCCCCCTCAAAGTTCTACATGTAAGAAAATCTTTTTCGTTTTTGGCCTTAGGGTTAGCGTTTGTTGCTAGTGTAGGCCATAAATAAAAAGAATTTGTTTCCTGGAGAATTTTAAGGAGGGGTACATATGGAACTCTTTCCAAATCTGGTTTTTGATGATATTTCCGATTTTCTGATTTAGCAAATCACTGATAGTGCCTTTCAAGGGGAACGAGACTGTAGCTCACGAATTGCCCCTTTAATACCACAAAAAACATTATTTGTTATTTTAATAATCCCAAAGACATTTATGAAAAACACTGGCTTAGATTTGTACCGAAATGGCACTATGCGATTTAGGTATAGCCAACAACAAACTCGATTTTAAGCGAGCAACGTGATGATTTAAATTATTTTAAATATCCATATCCGTACGCATAAGCCTAATCGACTTTTAAAAAATGTTACACACACTCTTGTGATTTATTTCATGATTTATACAAGCTACCACATTTATGATATATATATGAACGGCTTGCAGAATTTGATGTGTTTAAAATGATGAAATTTACACTTCAATTTTTCAGGAATGTAAATGGGATAGGCCTATACATATTTTGGTTTCTAATGTCATGGTCACATAACAGTGTTTTTATCTCTAAACGCCGCCTTTAAATTTGAAGGCCTCCCGGTCAATTCTAGAAGAGCGATAAATGACTATTTATAATGTTTGTTTGTTTTTTTCAGGAATTAGATCATATTCACAATTTCTAAAAAGCACATACCTAATTTTATTTGGAATGAAAAATATAAGAGGTATAATCGTTCAATTTAGTCCTATAATAGAACTTATTGGGTGTATAAGTGGACATTCTATACTCAAAATAATAATTTCCTGTATCTATTCAATATTTTTTAACTGGGAATCTGAAAGGATTAAGCTGAGCAATGTTTCTTTGGTACAAAAATTGTGAAATTTCTAATTTCGTATAGGAGCAAATACGAAATTCAGCCTGTTTTATATTGAAGTATAAGCAAATCAAAATCGCCTATTTTCTCTCTTTTAAGACATTTCTGTAGAAATCTATTGAGTGTCTATCTATGAAATAAATATTATGACACAATATTTGGGTGCCCTTCCCAATCTCTCGTTCAACCTTTAAGGTCGAGTCCCTTTAAAGGAAATCTTATTCTGGTTTGTCAAATGGGGGACCACAGTTTTATATCATTCTAAAATTGACACTTAAAACTTGCGGAATGTGATTTTAGTTGTTTGTGTGTCATGGTCACCGTGGTCTCTTTGAAACGAGTCACAGATGACCATCAAATGACCATAAAGGTCTAAATGTGTGAGCTTTACGAGTTTAAGTGACTAAACAAATAAATCATGCCATCTATCATAGGTGAAAATTGTTTTGATTGATGATCAAATTATATCTAAATAAAACAATTACAGACCATTGCCATAAAATACTTTCATTGATAGCGGAAAGGTCAGGGTCATCTTTTGGTGCCAGTTTTGGCCTATGTGAGGTTATACGTTGAATCGTCTATAGTTACTTAGTACGTTAATATCACGTTTAATTTTTGTATTGTGTTATACGGACATCGTGGGATCTTCACCCTTAGCTCCCAAGACTCACACCATCGAACTTGAGATTTGGGTATTATTAAAACCTTTACTAAAGGTCCATCAACATATTTAGTAATAAGGTGAATTCCTTGTGAAAGAAATCCACAAAAACAACCATTCATTTCACTCTAAATTTCAGGGATTTACAGGTTAATATGATTTAAAATCAAATCATATTTGCCTTAGATAATAGATTTGAATTCAAATCTAACATGATTTAATGTTAATGCATTAGATATTAATTTTAAATCCCAACATCGATTGGTCCCTAACTCAGTACAATCCTCAGGATTAACTTTTAAATCCCTGAAATTTAGAGTGCTCAATTTATTTTAGGCGCAAAAGCTATAATATAGAGTATACAAGCACGCATTCCTCAATACATTATACCCTCCCGTTTTTATCTATTCACTAAAAGCAATTGTTTCCTTATAAACTTTTTAATATATACCAAAAAAATCTTTACAAACTGATCAGTTTTTAAACAATATACCATTAAAAAACAGGAACGGATGTGATATAAATTATTTCAAACAGTTTTGAAATTTGTCTTTATACGTTCTATATGCAAAAACACAGACCATCTACCATTGGTATTTTGTATGAAATGTATGAGTAAAAGGTGCAAGACATATTTCTACATGGCATGAGACTAAAATAGCTGAAAAAAGCTATATTGAAAATAGAAACGATACGCGTTGGAATAATCGATGTTATGAAAGGATCAGGTGGAGAACTAGCATCTATATAGCAGCAGTGGCACATGTACAATATTTTTTCTCTGTGTGTGTTATACATGTACATCAGATGACAATAACATTTTAACATTGAATTTTATTATCACATTTTATTAGTTTTTTCGTTAATCCAACTACGCAAATAGAATAGTGATATGCCTATATTGAATACAAATTACGATCCATGTTTTTTTTTAAATAGAGTGAGGAAGAACACATTATTTTCCCCAGTGTCACTTCATATGGGCCTATCATGCACCCAAAACCATGTAGTATTTCTTTTTATTTTTACCGAACTATTTTCCTAGCTATAGGAAATTTTTTAATCGTAATCGTAATCGGCCAATGAGTTGGCATGGTTAGTTTATGAATATTTATGAGCTGTAATAGAGTGAATAGAGCTATGTACTCGCCATCGATTATGCTTACCAACTGGATCACACATGCCGCTACGTCAATCGTATTCAACTTAAGTGTACTTTTTTTCTATTCCAGAGATACGGATGTCCTAAAACCTCGAATTTACAGAATTAATTTTAAAAATTAAGCCTGTTGTTGAGAACGAGCCATTTCGATATATGTATCAAAAATATGGATAAAAGTGTAAAGCATCGTACAGATGCAATCAACTAACCGTAAAAATTCGAAAATCTCATGTAAATCAAACTCTTTTATTACTGAAGAAGCGGTACCTCAAACTCAAAGGAGTCAAACTTTGCACTAAAATTTCGCATCCCTTGTGCCTTTCTTTGTGTGTGTTGCCAATTAGAAAGTGTGCATATTGAGCCGTGACTTCGTTTTCTTGTTCAAATATCGCGCCACTTCCCATGCATGAAAAAGTGTATTTAGGGTTCCGCGAGATTGTTTGATATAATTTTGACAAAGAATGACCGATTTAAGTTATTTTTTCACAGTTTTTTTCGTAAAGTCTATAGAGTAGTTAAATAAAGTCCTTTTACAATTTAGATATTTCTGCACAATGAAACAATGATCAGTCATTTTACTACCAACAGCTGACCAATGCTTCCGGAATGAATGCAGTGCAGTGCACAGATTTGTGCGCGATTTTTGCAGGGCTCATCTTTTGAATATCTTGAGTATTTTCTCCTCTATTACTAGCTTTAAAAACCATTATTTCAAATATTTTAAGCTCCCAAGTGAGTGTTCTTATTTGTACTCTCTCTGCGTTATTTTTTTAGCAATCCCTGAGTTTATTCTTCTATGTATATTTACAAATATTTTTGTAGACAATTTGTTATCTTTCCACGTGGAAGGTCACAAAGTATATTATGCTCTTCCAATTTTAGCATTACTACATAGTATTTTTATCTGCACAATCCACTTATATGCATAATTTGTAAAATCGTATAACTTCCAGGTGGTAAGGCCGTTAAAGAGGCAACGTCAGATTATTCGGTGATGTTTTACTGAATTGTGTCAACAAGAAGCAATATAAAATTGCTATAATAATGCTAAAATGTCAAACTACCTATCACTGAAATCGGTGTGTGCATATAGTATTGAAGTATAATTAAACTATATATCGCAGCTTATCGCATATACCTTTGTAGTTAGTTATTTGAAAAATGCGGGAGAATAAAAGGTTATTTATGTATTTTTTCCTCATTTATTTATATTTAGATATATTTATTTCTCTATTCCTTATATTCTGTTTCACTCATCTTTGTTATTTTAAGGAACATTATATATTTATTCACATATATTTCGTTATGTACCCTTTAAAATGGATTTAATTTAGGGTCTACATTAAATCATCTATTCGATTTACCCATTTATAGGCCTGCAAAACTTTCAGGGTCCGTTTGCACTTAGTAAGTTAAGAAAGATACGCCGTGTTTTCCAGTTACTGCTTACAACAACGCAAGGGTATATGGCATACAATGGTTTATGGTAAGGTTTACTCCAGGATAGGGATAGGGTTATCCAGACTTATAATTTAAGTTTGGGCTATATACTCTTCCAGAGTAAGACGATATCGTTACCGGGTATGGTTAGATTATAGCATTATGGTTCAGAGCTTGTCTTATTTTGTGTCCTATCAGTGCCGTAGCCCCGGGCCGTAGCCAGGTGGGGTAAAAGGGGGACAGAGTGCCCCTCTGCAAAAATCTTGAGGGGAAATCGGGAAATAAAACACGTTTATTTATGTTAAATCAGCCCCTTTTTGGATTCTTTTGCCCTGCGAACGGGAATTTGTTGGTTGTGATCGGGACATTTGTTGCACCTACCGGAAATTGCCCCTTCTGAACCTCCGGGCTGGCTACGTGCCTATGTCCTATATAAACCTACGCTGTAAAATGGTGTCTTGGCGTCATGTAAGACATGTCTTGGCAATAGACATGTCATCAACAATAGAAATAAAAGAAAACAGAACCAATAAAGACATAATCTAAGACACGAAGACACGTCTTCCAGCCAGACAGTCTCCCAATTGATGACAAAAGACACATCTTACAAAACCGAAGTGTCTTGCATAAAAACATGACTTGTGAATTAGTGTCTTGCAAAGAGACGTGACATTTGAACATGTCTTGCATTAAGATATGACTTTGTGTCTAAATAGATACATGTCTCAAAACTGATGACACATAAAGTGTCTTTTTCCCAAGACACCATTTTTACAATGTAGCTGCATATCTTGCTAGTGGACAATAGAAGCGATGTCATGTCTCAAGAAAGTTTTCAATACGGACGTCATGCGCAGGAGATATGTCGAGACGTATTTTATTGAAGACGTGTCCATAAATCCAACCATCAAGTCATATAAAGACAACTTTTGGAGTGTGTTACTATAACAATCGGTTTCAGTAATGCATCTCACTTTGGTCAGACTATAAATGTCGCCACATAAACACGACCACTAAATCAATGTGAATTTTTCACCATATTCACCTCTCAATTACAGCTATTTTGTAACTGAAAGTCGTCAACCACTGTCAAGCTCGTATTTAACACCTATCATCGGGCACAGCTACTGAACGACTATTATATTTCAAATGTCTCCGACCCTCCGGCATCACGTATTGGCCCGACAAAAAGTGCAACATAAAACAGTTTTATAAATCGAAACATTGTGTGATTTGACACATTTAACATGGTATCAACGGACTCAAGAAAATATGTCAACCTAAGTTTATCAAACCTCTAGAGAAATTGACCTATGCGCGAGAATCGAAATACCTGACACTGATTTAGTCAAAAACGTGATTTTATTTCAAAAATGATGCACTGATATAGGGGTCAAAGCAATTGGAACATAATAAAACAGTGCTTTTTTTCTGCACCACGACCGGGACCATGGCATCTAAAACTTGCGTGCTCGTATTTGGATACATGCAACAATAGAGATAATTGATATTGACTAGCGATCTCCGAGTGGGGGCATTTTTATCAACTAGAGGGGTGACCCTGCACTACCCCAGATCATGGGGTCACGCAAACAGAAGTAAAATACATAGTACTGTTCTGACCCAATCAGGAGTCGAAATATGTTTTCTGTATCATGTTCTGGAAAACTCCGGTAGGTATTTGATACATTAATAGGCACGCTTAAACTGGAACATAAATAAGATGCGATGTTTGATTTATAAAAAATGTCACTGACAGTTGCTACTAACCCAATATCATAACACTATCAACACTACTCTGTAGCATAGACCAATCGTGTATGCCAGATTTCGATTATTCTTGTAAGTTGTATAGGCATGTTAAGGGTTCACACTGTGTCCAAGAAAAAATACAATCCTTTTGAGGGGACTTCATTTTCTATATTTTGTCATGCCTCTTTTCATTTATTTGTATTTGTCTTCTTTCTTTCTTGTTGTTTTTCTTTATTATTGTCAATTGCAACCACGAGGCTGGAAGTATACATTTTTCATATGTGTAAAAAAACGGTATGATTACAGTTTTTATTAGTCAAATTACGTCACCAGTACGACTGTATTCAACGTATTTCTACTTCTTTTTTGAATGCACTATAAACCGCAGTTACGGCTGTTGGTTTTGATAAATGTAAAGTTTGATGTTTAGTGAATATGGCGAAATTGCTTTGTTTGTACAATTCGATGCGTCCATTGAGAGATAATTGAATTAATCCATCATTGCTATTGTAGCATCCTATAGTAACAATCTATCAAGTTACTCATCGTAGGAAGAGAGAAGCATTCTGTTAAAGAGAAACACCAGGGAGGGAAAACCACCGCATACGCGCTTCACAAGACAGCAATTAAACGCAAGGTAGCCTTTAAAAGGTTAAAGACTTGATGTATACGATATACATGTTGTCTCGTAGTGGTATACACAAATAGAATCTGAAATTTTAATGGAGTAACATCTGACACTGTTGACGGTATTTTAAGAGAGCGAGAGAAAGAGGGAGGGGGAGATGAGGGCAAAGATGGCGATAGAAAGAAGGGGAAGAGAGAGGTTAGTAGAGACAAAGAATTACATTGCGACGAAGAGTGAAAAGGGAGAGGAGAAGAGAGAAACTAAACAAGAGAACGAGAAAAAAGAGGGAAAGAGATAGAGAGAGAGAGTCGAAAGGGAGGGAGAACGAAATTACACAAATGGAAAGGCTTCCCAAGATTTCGCAAAACAAGCATGGCAAGGAGTAGCACTAATAACTATTACCATTAACTCAAAACTCATTCACCTGTACGGCTAGAATTTTTGGTTTCGTCTCAATACATTTTCCTTTTTTGTTTGGAATTATGAGAATGATAGCACAATTTAGACATTATTTCATTATAAATACGAAATATTGTTACCAGAATTAAACATCTGTCGTGTTTAAACGACATCCCTCGCAACTGTTAATGTTCATTTGTGTACAATGTTCTATTTTGAATCAAATGTTAGTAACGCGTTTATAATGACCCACCAATTAGAGTATGCATGTACCATGTGCCATCTTCAGTAGACAGTTTGAATATATCTGGAGGCTCAGTGCACTCACGCGTAAAGAACTGATCACTCCACCAAATACAAACACACATGTTTTACAACTTAACTCTCTGTCACTTAAGGTACAATTCCTCGGCATTTCAATTTGTTTAAAAAGAATATTCCTTCGTATGCCTAGAAAATTACTGCAATTTTGAAAAAAAATATCAGGAAAAACTTACCGTTGAGCAATCTCCAGTTCCACTTTTTAAAGCACAGGAAGATATGACTGAAAAAGGCCAAAAACAAAAATCTGGTAAAAATCCTAGTTGAGACACCGCCGACACCGTGTGGGACCGACCACTCGACAACCACCAACAAAACTCAACAACCCAGCTCAAGTCAAGTTCAAAGTTTTTGTTACTGAGAGCCCCGGGCGACAATTTAACAACGACAGGGGTATTTTATTAGTCGCACGTGTTACTACCACGGTCACACTGTATCCATTTTCACTATCATCACAAAATCCAAGCGGCGTCGTCGTCAAGAAATAGGCCGGTATGATGAACTCGCCATTTCCCGGCCTCCCCTCTTCACCTGGTCGGTTTTGGAAATGGACATGGTCAAGGAACGCCCGCTTGTCTGCTTTGCCCGCCCATCACCCATACTTCTGGCCATGCCAGCAAACATCCACTCTCTACCGGTGAAAACCGTGATTTCGCTCTCGATATGGATGGTCGGTTAAGGTACTAAGTGATTGGATGACAATGATATACCACGGAATACATACCACTGCGTAAAAATATATAGCTCCGAGTAATTCGCTTTTAGAGTTGTAATTATGCAGGTTTCGCAATTTTGATGTTTGTTGGACGAGTTACTATCGTATCGTCCTAGTAATTGAAACTAATTTTCAAAGTTAATTTTGAATTTTCATGTAAGCTACTTTTGCGACAGACCACATCAAATCAATAAAGAGATTGCTTTTGAAAAGTACACAAATGTACATATTTAATAGACCAAATATGTGACTTTACGGTAAACAGGATTGTCAAAATACATAGAGCTTATTGCATTCTGCTATAAATGGAAACGTCATTGGTTGGCCCGATGACCGTTGGCCTTTTGTGGACAAAACCGACTTAATAATTGTTGTTATATTTTTTTAAAGATACATAGCCATTAGAGCGAATGCTACCCTTAGTACTTGAGGTTCCTCAAAAGTGCAACGAGAAATTTCCTATATCAGGTGTCCAAGAAAAATTGAAAGACTTGATATTTATACAAATGCAAAACTTTCCATAAAAATACCCCCATCTGCAATAATTACGGTCAGAATTATTTCTTTGGCACAAAAATGCGAAATTCTTCATTTCATATTGGAGCATACGCTTAATTCAGCCTGTGTTTTAATGTTGCAGATTAAAAGCAAAAATATCAAAAGCACCCTTTGTTTTCACTTTTAAGACATTTTTGTAGCCAAATACAAGGTAAGAAATATATTGTCAATCTCTATGAAATTCCCTCATATATGATGCAATATATGGATCAAGAAATCTATCGTTGCACCTTTAACGGAATAAAGTGTATATGAGTGCTTAAATTGCACTTTTATAGAATGGGTGGTATTTTCTGGTAATCTCGCTTTTGAAAAGTTCTTTCAATTGAATTTAGGTAATGAACTCAGTATAAGAGATCTATAGGATCTATCGGTATAAGTAAAAATCAACCACTCAGTCAATTGTTTTAAGAATTGTCTACCCCTTGAATCATTCTGTTTGCTATTTGTAAGTAAACTCTTTTGCATTTATTTAGCAATTCATTTGCATCATTAGAGTCGATTTCTTTTAATAACTCACCATGCAAAACTCTTCTCATCAAATTCCACTTAATTTACTGGCGATGAATCAAGTCAGTTGGTTATCACCTGTCTATCCAGTGATGACACGGTAAAGGCGAGAAACTGAGATATCAGTGGCAGCGTTATTTATAGCTTGAGAGTTTAGAGTGATCTTGACCGTTTGCTACGACGACGACAACAACGCCAGTCCATTTAATACCATTTGCGTTATTACATGCATTAATGCAAACTCATTGTTTTGCTTGATTCAACTCCATTGGTCTCCGCGACAAAATGAGAAGGAATTTTTAAGGAGAGGTGCAACTATTGTATGTGAATTTATGCGATTTTGTATTTTTATAACAAAGCTGGCATTTTTATTGCGTGAATCTTATTCAGAAAATTAAGTTCATGAAAGAAGCCAAGCATTGCAGTATCGGGTAATCTATCTTGTGAATATTAAGTTATCATGGTTTGAGACACACTATAGACAAGATCTGAAAGCTTCAAAGGAATCCTGTCTTTAAAATAATATTTAGACACAATAAAATACACATGGCATCCAGTAATTTTCTAATACTTCAAAACAATTCTGAAATGTGGGTTCTGTATAATTTTTAGGTAAGGCAGGGGAAAATCTCAGGGGAAATCTACATTAGTACTAGTTCGGTACAATGACATCACACCCTTAATAGCTCTTAATCTGCCTTCCATCTTCCACCTGGCGTGGTTTTAGAATAATCTTTGGAAAGGACAACACCAGTGCATTGCCTTTGAATGCCATTGTTATTGATCAGAAAGCAATGTGCTTATGCCAGGTGGAAGGTGGATTAAGGCTGTGATGTCATTGTGTATACATGTTTTATCAAACTAGCCGTACTGATATTTTCCCCCATTTTGCCTTGAAATTGTACAAAACCCACACTGCAGATTTTTTTTCATATATTAGAAAGTTACTGGATACGGTTCAGTTCAGTTCAGTTCATATTTTATTCATCATACAATTAGGCCATTGGCCCATAATATTACAAAATAATACAATATTGATCTAAGTTATTGGATACGATGTGTATTCGGTTGTGTTTAAATATTGTTTATACGACATCAATCCTTTAAAAGAATCACGAGAGTAGATTACATTGATGAGTGTATGTTGCCAGAATAAATAATATAGGTGTGTCATAAAATAAGCACAGCGCATTTTTGCAAAAATTGTGCGCTTGATGATAAATCTCTGAAGTTAGGGCACGTCCAAAGAAAGACTTTTGGCTGTAGAGGCATTGCAGATTTCACATTGTTTCTCGGTGAGGGAGGAAGTGAAAGATTACTTTAGTGGGAAAGCTTAAAGGGGCATTTCGTGATCTACAATCTCGTCCCCGACATACCTAAAGAAGGTTGACATTATTTATATCATCGTTAGCCTTATAGTAATGCATGGTGTGCCTAATCTTAATTTTACGTGCAATTTCGATCCGATATTTACATTTTTGTATTTTCTGTCCATAAACGGCACAGGCCTGAGCTCCTAATGGTGTCCATGAGTCAAGCTTTTGCTTATAAAACCAAATCACAAGATTGGAATCAACTAAAATTTTGTGAATAGCTATCATGAAACAGAAGATGCTAGAATCACGAAAATCACCTTTAAATTTGTTCCATTCTTATTGAAAAGTATATCAAATTGTTCCTCGGGTTATAAGTATTCCAAATACTTTTAGTTTGCTTATGTACGACCTATGGTTTTGGAGTAATGGGGTGAAAATGCTGAAAATAGGCCAAAAGTCAAATTTCTGGTTATAAAGGGATAACAAAATAAAGTTGGTCCCATTTTTGGTAAGAAATGTCTCAAATCATGAATATTGGCAAAAGGATTAAAATAAGGAATATTTTGACTATACCACATGGTTTGTTTCCGAGAAAGGGGTAAAGGATAAAAGGCCATTAGCCGCTCAATAAGCATTGGATTACATGGACTTCTTACCTATTGTACATGATAACTAAACATAGAGATGCGTTGTGAAAACTCCTTCTTATATGCCATAGTCTTATCTAGATGAACATCTCGCATCACCTTTTACCAAAGTCTGAGCGAAGTTATTTTATTTTGGGGGGGGGGGGTTAGTTTACCGTGCTTGGGTATATTCCATCATCATAGCTGATTTCTTTTAAATATGTAATTCTAGTAATTTGAGAAGTTGTGTAAGATTTAATCGTCTATTTTTAACTCAATCAGCCATATAGCCTCTGGTCCGAGATAATCTGAACTGACTCCTAAGCCTTCCTTGGAGGGTGGATCAATTGCCTTGGTCAGCAAGTATCTCGCCTACCCCTGGATAGCTATTGGCCGTGTTGAACTAAATTGTGTCACAATGCCTTTTTTAAATTTTCTTTTCTTCGATTTTCTTCGAGTGTATTTCCTCAAGCTCTCAAGCATGCATCTGTCATCCTGCTGCTGAAGAAATCTGGCTTGGATACCAACATCCTCTCAAACTATCGCTCCATATCCAAACTTCCATTCCCCGGAAATGCGATTGAAAGATTAGCAGTGAATCAGTTGCAGACTTATCTCATCGATAATGATCTCCATGTTCAGCATGCAGGCAATTTCACAGTATGGAGACTGCACAGGATGACATCTTGACTGCTCTTGACAAACAAAAAGAGGCTGCGTTAGTGTTACTGGACATCAGTGCCGCCTTCGACACCATATACCACAAACAGCTCTATAACCTGTCCAGGTGAACGGTACCAGTATGGAATACTGACTGGAAAAGCATTAAATTTGTTCCACCGGGCTCAGTTACTGGACCAATTGACTTCATCTTGTTCAGTGTCCAACTACTGCAGGATATCATTACTGTCCACGGTGTTCAATCTGTTTGCCGGTATACCAAGCTCTACCTGACTTTCCCCCCTCGGGACCGTGAAGTAGAAATGAAAAAGATTGAATCATGCATTGTGACACCAGATTTTGGTGTAAATCCAACAAGCTGATATTAAATGACAAGACAGAGGTGTTGTACTTTTGCTCTCGTTTTAGCAGATCCACTAGTAACTCTCAGCCAAACTTGATCATTGGCAAACCCGTTATTCAACCGCCAGCTGAAGCACGGAACATTGGCGTCATCAAATAGACTCAGAGTCAGGTATAACCTTCATGTGACCGTAAAACCTGAGTATTGACACAATTTTTTGCTGAAAATGATAGATTTAGGGTGTGGTTAGAATAAGAATTCTGCCGGGTACCACCTGGGCATCCTTGAGCATATTTGAGAAATCCAAGCTGCCGTCGCCATAAATGATAAATTATCTATCACCCCTATATTATCAAACTATGGAGTTACTCAGATAATACTATAGGATCCAATGAAACAAGGATGGCACTGTACATTACGCATAACTTCAAATGCCAATGAACCAATCCATCATTTAAAATTATGCCCATAGTAACAGCAAATACCTGCGATTAAAAATACAGACGAGAATTACTATGTTATTTTGCCTAGATCACATTAATTTAGTTCTGATACTTTTAAAATTGTAACATGCGTCAATCAATATGGCAGGAAGCCAAAACGGGACTCTTCAACAAATAAATGGCCCACAATTTATAAGTATTACAGACAGCCTTCAAACGAAATCAACATGTCAAGACATTAGAAATGTACCTTTGGATCCTAAAAACAAATGTACAACATACATTTCAATTTGTTTTTAATGCGCCAAATCGAATTAAAACTAATATGGTGCAAAGTTGTCAAAAAAACCATAGGAATTACATTTTTCACAGATAGTGCACTCATTTTACTTAGTAATTTGAAAGAACCCATTGTTATTTCTCCATCGGGATAACCTGGTATCACTTGGTTATGTATATAGTTAATTTCTAATTGTTTCATTGACACAATAATTTATACTTAAGTAATATTTAGCATTTGTGTCAAGTCTTTTTTGAAGATATGCACGTTTTTGGCTGCCATATTGGATTTGACGTCATTTAAACAACTTTTAAAAGTGTCCAGACATATACATTTATTGTGTCTAACAACATAATCTAAGTACTTCATGTTTATTTTTTATCGCATGTATTTGCTGTTATATGGCATATTTTAAAATTATTAGATTTGGCTTCCATTTTGAATTTGGAGTATGACTCAATGTTACAAGTGCCATGCATTTGTTCATTGGGTCCTATAGTATATCAAGTAACTCCATAGTTTGATAATATATGGTTGAATAGATAATTATCATTTGTGGCGACGCCATCTTGGATTTCTCAAATGCTCAAGGATGCCCAGGTGACACCCGGCAGATTCTTATTCTACGCACCCTTATCTATCATTTCCAGCAGAAAAATTGTGTCCATACTCAATTTTACGGTCAGGCCATAAGTTGGACCATGGCTACCTGACTATCATCACTAAGAATGATCAATTATGTTAACGACTTATGTATGGCTCTCAATAAGGAAGAGTGGGCAGTTTCGACAGTACCTTGATGAAAATCCACCATCAGAGTGGTCCACATCCTTTGTTACATCAACGCTTGATTCCTGCAACTTCTTCCTCCATGGCCTCACAGAAAGAGAATTGACCAAGGTTCAGCGAGTTCAAAAATGCAGCTGCTCGTCTTGACCTTAAAATCCGTCGACGAGAACATATCACACCAGCTTTCTACCAACTGAATTGGCTTCTAATTAAACAGACGGCAGCATTTAAGATTCTACTTCTCAACTATAAGGCAATCCACGGCATGTCATCTTCCTATCTCTGAGCTCATCCAATTGTATTCACCACCGAGAACCTTGAAATCATCTTCAACTTCCCAGTTGAGTACACCAATCTACTCATCAACAAAGTTCTGGTGGTGGATCTTTTGATTACGCAGCAGCACATTTGTGGAATAAACTCCCTAACAGTATCCGCTTTAATAGCTCAGTCAATAACAGTGGCGTAACGGGCCTACCCGCTCTGAGGGGGCAAAATTTCCCAGTTTTGGGAAATTTTCCCTCTCAGGGGGGTCAAAAGGCCAATTTTTCCCGGTCAGAGGGCTAAAAAACGGCTGATTTAGCATGATTTTTGCATTTTTTTCCCGGCCAAAGTCGTCGGGGGGGGGGGGGCAACCTGCCCCCTGCCACCCGCCTGTTACGCCACTGGTCAATAACTATTTTCAAGTCACGTCTCAAGACATTCCAATTTATACAGCATTTTGGCTCCTGATACGCATTCTGTTTCATGATGCAGTTATTCTGAAATTGGGTACAATTGATGTATATCATTGTTGTTTTCAAATTAAAATTTTATGTGTTTGTATTGGTCGTTTGATAATGATAAATTGCTCATTTTTTCTATGTGAAGCGCCCAGAGGCCTCTGCATTATGCGCTATATCAAGATTGTTATTATTATTATTATCATCATTATAATTATTATAAAATTAGTGCTATTCAACCGTGTGTGACATTTGACCTGTGTGTGACCATTGACCTCAGCATTGTTTCTATGTTCAGGTCAAGAGTCTTTTTGGCCAAACTTGGTTGTTCTAGGGCATTTCTGATCGAATTAACCTTTAGATGACCTGTGACCCATGGGGTCACTTTCAAACCCCGATAACAACCCTCAGACTGACCTTCCCCACCCACGTGCCAAATATCAGCTCCATAGGTCAAAGCACAACGGAACGCGTAGTCGGACAGACAAACAGACAGACAGACAACTCGGACAATCGGACTTATCAAAGTGAAAATACACTCAATGGTGTTAGAGAAGCTGATTTCATCTTTGCAAGCAATGGGAAAATGTATTATGCTGTGGTACCCTCACAAGTCCTTTTTTTTTTTTGCAACGTGCTTTTGTCCCTTCAGGTTCAAGATTATCAAGCTCCTCGTGGTGAACCCCGGTAACTTGAGGTTACGCTAACTCGTTGTTTTTGTTTCTTTTTTAATTCACTGTATGTCTTTTAATTCACGTAATTGTCTTTTTGGATCTCAATGTTTTAATCCTGTCCCTTGGCAGAGGACCTATCTGATGCCAGTCTGGCAACACGTGCCCTGATTAGGGCAGCATCACAGATGTGAAAGTCAGATGGCATCTCCAGGGCTCCAACTCAATGTGGCGGTTCTCATCTAGGCAAAAGATAAAATCATCGAACACCTACAAAATACACATAAAGTCACTGCATTTTCTACTCCAAGGACAACACGCTACAGACAGCTCCATCTTGAAACATTGCGCCTACCACCCTGAATGCACACCCGAAGAGCGTAACCAGGGATTGCCACCTTTGTAGTAACTCAGCCTAATGGAAAACAAAATTGGCAACCTCACTGCAGAACTCACCTGGCATGGGAACTACCAACATTGGAAGGTGTTCATGTCAAAATCATCTACAAGCCCCCTAACCATCGGCTCCAAGCAGACTTCTACCCAATTATGGTGCACCTGCATTTATGGCTGGCGACTTTAACGTCATAGCATTTACCTGGGGTTACAGGAAAACGATCAGATCGGAAGCTACCTAGAGGTCTGGGCCTCAAAATCCGGTGGACAACTTTTGCACGACCCCAAGCAACCAGACCCCTTCAACCTCGGGAAGGTGGAATACGTGTACAAACCCTGACCCTCGCTTTTGCAAACATGGATTATACCATCCCCATTCACGTAATGATCTCGACCGCTTTTCCGAAGCCCCAACCAGACATCACTGATCCTCAGGGAGCCCTGCTAGCCTGTACCCAACAAAGCCATGTGAAAAGGTGGAACTTCCGCAAGGAAGACTGGGACAAGTTCAAGAACTGGGGGATTCAGAGTACCAACTCCGACACCAACCTCCGTCCAACTGGACAATTCTACACAGCAGAGTAAAACTCTTAATATAGCAAAGAAGACCATTCCACGTGGCTGCCGTCGCAGTTATATCTCCTGGGGAGAGGCATAGTGAACTTTTACAGACTTCCGACCTCTGAACCGGGGAAGAAGCATCCCAAGGCTTTCATACCTGCCAACGGCTGGATAGGAACAGCCGAGCGCGGGGAGGAGGACGTCCAAGGAATCGCCGCAACCACAGAGGAAAGCCCGGAAGACTATAAACCGCATCACCGGCAGCATCCAAACAATCGAACTGTCCAGGAATCCAACTAAATTGCTGAGCAATCTCGCAAATGGTCGTTTCAAGAACATTGAAAAGGATCACACTCGCTCTGTTTATTTTAATTAAAGAGATCACAAAACTCCGTCGAGACCCCGGGTGAGACGGGTCACTCAACATCCTTCTCACTAGATAAGTTTACCTCTGCTATTAGCCAACAAAAGAGTGGAAGGCCCAGACCCTGATAACGTACCAGCAGAGTTCTTGCAGGCCAATGCGGCCCATGATTGTCTAGATTGTCCCGGAGTTCTCCAATGTTGCCTTACCAACCGGCCCTGACCTAAGTTCTTGAGGAGAGCTACTCTCAGGCACTAACCAAACCATATATCTCCAAGCCTGTACGACAACCCGCAGAATCTACCGCCAATATTCACTACTGTGTGTCTCTTCAATCTTGGAGGATGATATAGTTTTTCATCGGCTGGAGCCCGTCGTCGAACCCCATCTGCCGGCCGAACCAAGCAGGATTCGCCGTGGCCGGAGCACTGTACCAGATTGTAAAACTCACAAATGGGTTGAGGAACGCTTTGAAAGCGCGTAAGGCAGGCGTCATATAGGTGGACCTTACTGCAGCATACTGACGCCGCTGTGGCACCAGAGGCTGACAACTCAAGGTTCGCAGGACCATCCAGGATCGTCACCTTGTACAATTCATCATATGTAACATGCTTGCAAACCGTAGGTCTATTCTCAAGACCAGTGATGGGAAGAGTAGTCGTCTGCGTAGTCTGAGGAAAGGGAGTACCACAAGGATCTGTACTGGTTCCTATGCTGTTCAACTGTAATTCAGAGATTACCTCAAAACATCTAGACAATATGGCTACGCCGACGATCTTGCGCTTCTCTACTCGGACAGCAATTAAAAAACAAAAAAAAAAAAAAAAAAAAAAAAAAAAAAAAAAAAAAAAAAAACCCAAAAAAAAAAAAAAATTAAAACAAAAAAAAAAAAAAAAAAAAAAACGAAAAAAAAAAAAAATTGGACAGAAGTAGAAAGCACAATTCCTACGCAATGGCCCTACTTGAGACATATAAGACCTGGAGACTGCAGCTGAGCGAAGCCACGACCACCGCTACTGCCTCCACATCAACACCAAAGGAGGCTCATCGCCAGCTCAAAATCAACCTCAATGGAGCGACTCTGCCATACCATAATACACCAACCTACTTGGGAGTGAAGCTTGACCGGCAGCTATTTACCGGCAGCACCTCGAGTCCGTATGCGCCAGTATCTTCCGAGAATAACCTTCTGTGCAGACTTGATGGATATTCATGGGGTGGCCAGCCACACGACCCTACGCACCACGCTCTTGCTATGGTCTTACAGCATGTGAATATTTGCGCCCCAGCAGGGTGCAAAAGCTCTACACACAAGAAGCTGGAACACGGTACTCAACGAGACCTTGAGAACCATAACCGGCTCCTCGACCCACTCCAATCTGAATTTTTTTAACAGTGCTGTCAGGCATTGCACCTGTAGCACTGAGGGAGCACCACTCGCAAAAACTAGTGAATTAAGGCCCTGCTGGCCATTACAGAATGCACATGCTGCAAACACTGTCAAAGAATCACACAACTCGGTGGACAGAGACTGCGCTCTCGCCGACCTTTTGCCAACACGTGCAACCTCCCCCTTCCCCATTCAACATCTAAGGAAACCATGGAATACCGCTGGATAGACATCCAGACCAGATCAACTCTTCTTAACTAAGACAGAACTACCACCGGCGCACTTCCCACGCACTGAATGGGTCACCTTCACACCGGATCGCACAGGAGTTCGGTCGCTTACACTAGCAATATGCACGATGGGGCTGCGGCTCATCGCCAGCCTGTCAATGTGAGTACCATCTTATTTTAGTTTTTTTTTAATGAGAATCAAATTCTCAATGAGGCCCACCTTCGTCCGCCGGTGGATACAGATATCTAAAAAAAACAAAACCCCAACCAACAACAGTGAGTTGGCTCCCCACTTTTACAACACATTTAGCTGTTGCATCATACGAAAGAAGAAGAAGTCCACTTAAGAATCGATATTAGGATCACAAAAGGATTATTTTGGTAACAATTAGATAGCTGTGGTCTTCCTTTTCCTTCGATACCCAAATGAGTACCAAATTGTTCAGTCTGCAGAATGCTGTATATTAAAACTCGATATGCAGCAAAGGTCAGTGCAGAATGATAGCCATACAAGCATTATTAGGCCCTGTAGTTCCTCTGTGATACCTATATGCATGTAAAGCAACTAAAACGGGGTGTATAAAACAAAATCCTTACTATGATGATTAGATCCAAAACTGGCATAAATTAATCTAATTGTCCAAATATGTGGTGCAAAACGAATTTTCACCAATTTCACTGCGTCTACGGAAATGCTAATTATGCTGCCTCACGGGTCTGTATGGGGTCATGTGATAACATAAAAAGTTATGCCGGGTACTGTTTTGGTATCAATGGAAAGAGAAGACTTATACTGTATTTTTAGCGTTGTTTTGTTAGTTATTTTACTAGCTGCTTTAAGGTTAGGGTTGGTTAGGGTTGTTTATTAATAAAAATAGGAAGCTATTGAATGAAGTAATAAATGACCGCTAAATACAGGATTGCACAAGATTGTTGCAGGAGGGGCAACTGAAGCATGACACTACCTGTGGTTGGACAGCACCACAGACAATGGCATAATCTCTTTAGCGGCAATGTGGGAGCAACACTGCACAGACACGGACCTGGCCCGTGAAGTCAGTGAAGCATGTCAGACATGACCAATCTCTGGCTGGATCAATTTGGAGTTGAGAGTAGGAGAAAGACGATCTTTATACAAACGGCAACTGTAGTTGCATGATTCAAAATCTCTTTGGAAGGTTTCGATGGTAAGCAAATATATATTAAAATTGTTGCTTTTTATCGGAGAATAAATTTAAATTTCAGTGGGTATTGATGGGTACTACGAGTCATCTGTGACGCTCCTGTACTTTTAGGCCCACTACTTAAGATTCTTGTATCCAGTGCAGATTCGGATTGAAATGAACAAGGTCTCTGGTACTGGTCACCGGATGATTTCAAAATAAACATATTAAAATTTTCTGCCGTTGAAAACAAAGAAATACCTATGATAGCAAGAATGGCATTATTTATGGATGATATTCTTTAATTAGATGAGTTTTATTTTATCGAAAAGTTATCATTGTTTTTGTTTTAGTTTGCCTTTCTAGAAATGAATACTTGGACATGCATATGCGATGACTAACAAACGATCACTCACTTTTCATATTTCTTTCTTTCTTATCGTTTTTCTTATTTATATATGATAACCAGAGATGGATATAATGTTTGGCTTGCGATTCACTGAATGCAAGTCTTGTTGTTGCAGTTTTGCCCCAACAGTGGGCAGACCAAGAGATGTTCGTTGTCTGTGGTGTGTTTATCACCACAACAACAGGTAGTGTCCTGGGGTTCTGTCCGCGAAACTGGAGTCTAAGTATATACTCGTAACACATGCTGAGCGACTGTTTACGATTTCTACAAGTTGTGACTTACGTGCGTTCGCGAACAATGGACGTTAGAAGTCGTAGCAACACCTTTTCGCAGCAAGTAGGATCATTTTTACGTGTCTTCTATTTGAGTGCAATCGTGGGTGCAATTATTCCGAGTTGGTGTTGAATGCCGTTCTAGTAAAGTCGATTAAACGGATTTAGAAGGAATAGGCGTTTGGGTTACAATGACCTATTAAATCTGGAAAGTACTTGGACTATCCCTCGCAATTTTAGAATTCCTCCTGGAATGGAGAAAATGCGTTCAATTAATTGTAAATATATTAACATTGGCTTATCTTGTTATATTGCCCATGTACGTTCGATACGTTGGCCTATTAGATAGACCTACAACTGGCACAAAAAGAAAAGAAATGGCTTTTAAGAAACCAAAGAGACTGCTATTTTATTTTAAATTATTGGGGGGGAAAGACCAAAATATTTTAAATGAAAATGTAATATAGGCCTAAACCAATGAGCGAAAACAAGAAGGCGTGAATGAAAATACAGCAACTAATTGCCCGCAGCCAGCAGGACGAAAGGTCTGTAAGCAAGTGACGATTATGACAAGACAAAAATTACTAGCGAAGACTAATGCACTGAATGTAAATATTTAACAAAATGGGAATGAGCCAATATGTGACGAAAAAGTTGTGCACTCTTCAAGGCTTGACTCAGATATTTCGAAATATGATGTTTTTGTCATGGTGTTTAGTAAAATAGTCTCTAAGAGTTAAAATAGTCACCTTAAATACTCAATTCCACCAAAGATTGCGATGAAAAGACTTTGTTTTGAGTAGTAAAACATTTATAGTGTAGTCTAACAGTTCATAGGATGGGCCTACCTGGTTAACAAAAATTCTGGATTTACTGAAGGACATCGATTTGAGCTTAGTTTTTCACACAGGGAATAGTACGTGGAAAATCATATGTACATGAAAAATAACTGCGATTTGTTATAAAATGGAGGGCACCACTATCCAACATAAAATCTCGGGCCATCCTCCCCCACCATTTAATGAGTAGATCGGAGGTTGATTGTATTTGTATATAGGCGGCCCGCTTTTCCTTCTTTTTTCTTTCTTTCTTTCTTTCTTTCTTTTTCCTATTTCTCTTCCCTTCCTTTTTTCCATCTTTGTCCTTATTTTTGATCGATGAGCAAGTCTGTGTGGAAAGGGATGCAGGACATGTTGAGAGACATTTATTGCAGTGACATCCTTACAGATGTGACATAACAGGAAATGGTATATGATTATATAATTTATGACATCAACGTTTTGAGACTTGCGCAATTACAAAACAAATGATTCTATACCATGGCTGATTGAATAAAAATAACATAATTGGAAAGAAGAGATCTGTGGCTTCAACTTACGGTGCTACTAGTCACTTAGGTGTAACCTAACGCAATCTTCTAGAACTACGTTTGTGACGTGTTATTTTGATAACCCTGTTATCAAGTATAGATCAACGACTGTCCTGTCCTGGAGGGGGTTGCCTAGAATATTTATTATGCCTTCTTCATGACTTCTTTCTCCTTCATTTTGTGGAAATATAAATGCTTTTGTCGTGATAGATTTGCTACTCAAATGGATGTAATGCCACTTCCACACACACGTGTGTGCTACGTTACTCAGCCAACGTAGTGTGTAATCGTAAAATTTGGCTTACTCGTAGGACACACGTAGCCTACGTCAGGTTTCACGAACGCGAAAAAATCTTAGTAGTAACTTAGGTCGCAACTAGGGCTACGGCAGTCTTACGACTGCTTTTCGCGAACGAAACCCTATCTGCTTCAGGTAGCTAATCTGCAAAGAAGAAACCTTAGAATTCGGCCGATTCTGGTTTCCAATCCGTGGACATTCGCCATCTAGCCCATGAGGAGCCAGGTCCAGGTGGAAGATGCTCACCAGGTTCAACACAATAGATGTTCCTTGGTTGATAGAAAGTCTTTCTTCCAAGCACGACTATTTTTAATCCTTTAGGAGACTGTATAAAGGGGTTGGCTTGCCTACGAAACTCTCTCTCTATCTGGATGAACAGGAGGGGGAGCAGAAGGTGCGCCCCCTACCTCCCTACCATCTTACTTCCTCCGCCTGTCGGACATAGGGTGCTTCACCATTAGATACTTGGCAAGTTGGCAGCTACTTCCTTATTTAAGAACGGCGGACTTTGACATCACTCATATTGAACTCCCAAAGGTCCTTGAGTTCTTTTAGCAAAACGTTAATATTGGTTTAAAATCGCTCTTGAGAATATTATTTGACGAACCTTAACTGGCGCTCTAGGTAACCATCTGGATTTCATAAAGGGAACATTTTTTGAACCCTTTGAAATGTTTAGAACATTTTCCAGTGTTTGAACAAAACTCGAAGATAATGGAACAAACCGATTTGAAAACAAAATATCAACATATCCCGTGACCCCCGCCACAAATTAATGTAATAATCATTTACTCCCTATAATGGTGGCAAAATCACAGCATTGGCGCATGACCACAGTTTGTTTCTGAACGGTGTACGATATTGGATGCAATTATTCATTCTAATGAAATATTTGCTCGATTAACCGTAAGGCATTAATTGTGATCAGAAAATGCTTAATTATCTAACAATAAACTGTCTTCTGAGAACACTCTAACACATTCCTCGCGATATGCTTGAACAGATTCAACGATTGCCATTTTTAAGAAAATATCTACCAAATATCAAGCAAACATGCTACAACTGTGCTGAGATACATAATAAAAATGTGGGAAATAAGTACAAACATGCTTCCAGACTCTCAGTTTGGTTTGAGATCTGAGTCCAAGTAGCATTTTTGGTATGTTATACCTGGGATCAGTTAATACTATTTGGTCGAGTTTGCGTGCTAAGCGATAAGCAGTGAACGAAAACCTAGCCTCTGGACATAGACGTCTGCATAGACAGGTTGGGGATAGGTAAATTTTAACATTTAATTTTTTTGTCAGATGATGCTTCCATTCCCAGCAATTAATTTGCACGCATTAAAATAATTGAAATGGTATAAAATACACAGGGCAGTCAAAACGTTGCTCTCGGTTGAGTATATTGAGAATTAAAGCGAGTCTCATATTTGTTTCTAAAGCATCTTCCTTGTCATATTCTTGCATATACGACAAAAGTTTTTACGTCTTTGTTCTGTAGCCAATTTAACCCTTCGGCAGGCGACTAGAATCACTCAAAGATCATTTGTGTTTGTTTATTGTTTCTCCAAAAATGTCAAAATTGTGTATTTTTATTCAGAATCTGCATAAATCTATTATAAATGAGTCCAACTAAACCTAGTCTTAGGTCAGTGGCTTTAGTCTTAGGTCAGTGGCTTTAGTCTTAGGTCAGTGGCTTTAGTCTTAGGTCAGTGGTTTTAGTCTTAGGTCAGTGGCTTTAGTCTTAGGTCAGTGGCTTTGGTCTTAGGTCAGTGGCTTTAGTCTTAGGTCAGTGGCTTTGGTCTTAGGTCAGTGGCTTTGGTCTTAGGTCAGTGTTTAGATGGCTGACCTATAATGTGCTATAACCTAAGTATACGGAATGTGTTAAAACCTAATACGGAATCTACCAGGGTTGAGATGACATTAAAAGATAAATCCAGCACGAACTGATGGTATAGATATGTCTTATCTATACCTGCAGAGACCAGTGGTTTTCAAAAAGTTTCCGCAGTGCGCATGTTGTTAAAATTCTTTCGTTAAACGTTTCTTTTGCAGCTTCGTTACTCTTACTGCGAGGACAACTTTAAGACCTATTTCAATTAAAAGATATGGGAAACGTGTTTTGACCTATGTGCTCTTTATAATTCCATTTGATAAATTGGTTTGAAGCTGGCCTTTTCAAAAGGTGATAAGGGGAGCACGCAAAAATAGTGTATATTAATGTTCAGAATCATCTTCAGCTTCTTCTTCTTAGCGTATCCACAAGTCATTGGTAATGGCTTGTGGTGGTTTCAGGATTTATTCAACTTAGTAAGCTGATCCGGGGCCGCGTGTATCCATGATACGGACGCTCCTAACATGGCCCACTTTTTTTAGACGGGGCGGATTGGGAACAATCAGGGGTTTACACCCTACTACTCTTATTCGACACTGACTGCGATGTACATGTACAGTTGTGACTCTCTGTACACGGACCGACGGCTTAACGTCCCCTCCGAAGGACGGGATGCTGTCATGATTCATTTGCCCAATTCCAAGTAAACCATGGAGGAGAGCGGTATTCTGTATTTAATCAATTGCTCGTATACAGATTAAATCCAGAATTGAGCACCCGAATAAATCCCAGCAAGTGACCCCACCGGGATTCGAACCCGGGATTTTTGGTAAATTTGCGCCACAGGCAAGCACCCTAACCGCTAGGCCACGCTCTCCCTGAAGGTCCCGCTCAAGGTATGAGACATGTAAAACACGACTTTAGAGAAAAGTGTTTAAGGAATTCGTCTTTTACATATGGAGACACCAGATTATAAATTTAAAAAGAATGGGCATACATATAGGGCATGTGGTGCTGCGGCCGCCGCGAAGGAAAAAGACATAGGAAGTGGGCACGACACAGAAAAAGGGCTAAATGGCATGGGTTAAAAGGGTCTTAGGGTACATGCGGATACAGAAGGGACGAATGGAAGGATAGGGTGTGTTAATACTAATTATCATCTCCACGATATTTTTTCCTCCCCGACTAGTTTGACCTTTACTCCCCCAAATTCCTCGGTTTGCCAACTCTAGCAGACCCATCTGACAAACAATCCCCGATTAAGAATATAATATTTCTCTTGTCTTGCTTTCTCCATATCGCTTACATTAGCTTACACCCACGATATCCCATCGTTAATAGTACTTTTAGATGTCTCATCTCTGTATCCCAACATCTGCCATGATGAAGGTATTCCTGTGAGCATTATTGCTCTGACTAAAAGTGGTTACACCAGTCCCCCTATAGATGATCTCAAAACGCCCAGAGCAACTTCACCTGCGTGGACAAGAACAACTTACAAGTTAAAGGTACGCCGATGGGTATGAAAATTTCGCCCTTAGCTGATGACTTTTTTTCATATGCTCGCTTCTCAACTTGTAGTCTAGTACTTCTATGGATGGTGTTTGTTCACCTGGATTTGATTTATAAATAAATAAATAATAAATATATATATACTATATCTATATATTATATAGATATATAATCTATATATATATATAATACATAACTAAATACAAACACCTGATGACAGGTTTAATCCAACGTTGCAACTGTCTTTTTTTACTTTACGACTTTTTCTCACGATTTGTTCAGTGGTGTACTTCCCACATTCTGTTATTCAAATATTCATACGACTTAAGGTGTATATCATAAGGTTTGAAATGTCCAGAACAATTTCTTCACCTCAAATATGTAAGTCTTTAAAATTTTAAGTCCTTTAGGTAAAAAGTTACGCCTATAAGATTATGATTGAGTACGTATGCCCAGTCAAGTCCCTCGTCATATCAATTTTTAATTAGGAAAAAACATTCCTTTTATTGAGAATCTGACGCGTAGTAACCTGTTAAGTACGGAAAAGAAAGAGCGACCGTCAACATTTTACATTTTGTCATTTTGTTTCGTTTACAATGTATGAAGAATTCATTATTTCTCGCTCAGTTATGATTATACGGCAAGAATCGCGTCCTGAAATCCAAGACTTGGCTATATATCTATCTACTCTCCGAACAAACCCCTCTAAGGGTGTCATCTTTTTCTTTTCTCGCGTGGTGAGTCGTCAAAAAGCCCCTCAGCAAGTTGACACATTTGAAAGGACCATGAATAAATTTTTGCATGAATAATTCCGATTTTAGACGTTTTCTTGAAGTTCCACAAAACCTTTTGAATGACCTTTATGATTTACATTTAACAACTAACTCAATATATCTTGAGTGGCCAAGAGTAAACCTAAAGTGAGTGTGTATCCTAATTTTCTACCTTATCCCTTTAAGATGGGAATAATTAAGGGGAAGGGTAATTAGGGGCAAGTGGGCAATAATTACAACAAAGGACTTAAAAACGAATACATGGTATGTTCCAAAAATCCTTTTGATATAAAGTATGCTTCATACGGAATTCCTTTAAATTGCTTTCGTGATCAAGATCATAGATCATAGGCACAATTAATAATTGAAATCTGTTAATTGGGACTCCTAGTTACCCTCAATTAATATACTGAGGCCTCAGTGTAAGCGGGGCACTTGGTGGGGTAAAGGGGACACTTGATCGGGCAACTTGGAATATAATTATGAAAATTAGCTAAATTCAACAGCCATTATTCAGACTTTTGGGACAACTGACTAGTTTATCTACATAATTAGTCCAACAATGCTAAAACATACTAAGATATTTTTGCGTCTGTTGAGTGGCCACGCTATATAGTCGGAGAGATACGGTCCAAGTTATTGCCTGACCGTAAAGTTGAGTATAACACAAATGTTTTATGCTGAAAATGATAGCTTAGGGTGTGTAAAAAGATCTGCTGCCGGGTGCCACCTGGCATCCTTGGGCATTTTAGAATCCAGATGGCGGCGCCAAAATGATAATTATAATATTCAACCCTATATGATCAAACTAGAAAAGTTACTATAGATTACTAATATGATCCTATGAACAAGTATATGGCACTGTAACATTACGTCATACTTCAAATTCAAAATGACGGCATGTCCAAAGGTTTTACGATTCTTACTTAATTTAGAAATGTCCCCTCGAAGATGTGTCTAACCCAGAATTTTTTTAAAAAGTTGCATTCACCGATATTGCCTTAACACGAACGAAGATTTTAAAATGGCCGCTTATGAAATGGCAATGTCTGGATGTGTGGCCGTATAGGTGGGTTGGTATTCAATGAAATATGTTCCGCTGTAGGATTTTGGTGGCTACGTTTGATTTTTCTGCTGTTTTTTTCATCAATAAGGACCAGACAGTCCAGAAATGATGGGGTGGCATTTCGGACTGCTGCCCCTTCCTCAAGGGGGGAAATGTTACTACAGGGAAAAAATTTTTAAAATCTGGAGTAAAATTTGTTTTAATTACATTAACATGTTAGTCTCCTTATACGGATTAGAAAAAATATATATTTGCCTAGGTTCCGACTTAGTTAAAGCGCTAGAGCCCCATAAGGTTTCAAGATAATCCTGGGGTAAAACTTAGCCAATGCTTAGATTTGTTTTTGAAAACTGTTGATAAGTTGTTGTATTGTTTACACAGGATATCAAAAATGTATATTTTACTTTGGTTGGCTAATTACATAGCAAATGTTCGCAAGGATTACATGAGCATGGAGTCATCGAACTTCCCGGATGTCGCAATGGTGATATTCAAAAAATCAATTAATAATTGACACCACTTTCAACAACATCGGAGCAGCATTTACCCCAGGGTGACCTTGAACCATAAGGGGCTATACCGCTTTAAAAAAGTGGAACCTAGGCCCAATATATTATTTTTTGAAACCCTTATGAGGAGACGAAAGACGTTAGTGTAACTTAAAACACAATTTGACTCGATTTTAATTTTCCCCTGTACCAACAATTCCCACCTTGAAGAAGGGGCCATCCGAATTTTTTCTGACAGTCTACGGGAAACACACCAACCCACACTAGTACGTGTGGACGTGTGTGGTATCGGATATAAAAAGTGTACTTTTGCCAAACTTTTTTTTCTAAGATGAGCTAGAGTAGCCAAACTATATAGTAGGAGGGCATGCATGGTTATTAGGACAAAGCCCCCTAATAACATGTAATTTATTCCCCCAGGGTGCTCCCATGGGGTCTGACAGGGGGTGGGAAATGTCAAAAATGCGTCAAACATCCCCCAAAAGGTCAACATTGTGGCATATCTTTTTTTATGCAGACGCTTCCCATTGATTGATTTTTCTTGGAAACCTTTAAAAATCTGTAAACCGTAAATGCCGGTATGGACGGATTGCTTTTCCCCATGGGTATAGCTCTTGGGGTGTTGAATAATATGGGCGTACATTGTACGTATTGTATGTATAGTTCATAAGTGGCTTCAAAGTACCTCCCTCCAGTACAGGCAGACTAAGTGGACTGTTGCAAAGGACCTGATCCTCTAATCGGAACAAAATTTTAACTCGCCACACAGAATTCCTTATGGAAATTTTAACTCACCACACAGATTCCTTGAAAAATTTAACTCCCACACAGACTTCTGAAAAAAACTAACTCGCCACACGGACTTCCTTGAAAAATTTGTAAGCTTCGTGGCGGGTAACTCGCCATTTTAACTCGCCACTTTCTAACTCGCCCTTTTTTTAACTCGCCAGTTACCTGTCCTCTGGCACTCTGGCATATGGGGCTTCTTAGACGTGGTATGTAAGAAAACTTGAATGCGTACGTTGAATGTAGAGAGATGAAAATGTTGGTTGGATGTGAGAAGTCATGAAGATGGCTAAAACATTGACAGATATTAGCGGGTCAACAAAACTAGGAGAGATGCCCAAGAAACAGGAAAGGAGGTTAAAGTGGTATGGGCATAGTTTAGAAAGGACAAGAAATGTGTTAGTATAAAAAGAGTGATGGGAATTGAGAGAGACGAGGAAGGAAGAAAGGCCGAAGATGGACTGTGATTTAAAAGCGAATGGTTTGAAAGCGGAGGAGGCGCAGGCCGGAGTAAAATGGCGAGAATTAGTCGAACACATCGATCCCACGTAGAAGTGGGGGGGGGGGGGAGGACGAGGGCGGGAAGGGGAGGAGAAGAAACAGAGCATTCTACATTAAGGTGAGACTAGTGGAACACTCTATCATATTTGAACAAAATCTGAAAAAAGACTTGGAATTTCCAAGTCTTTTTCCAGATTTTGTTCTTGAATGATTACATTATTTAAGTGTCCATGCATTTACCCCACTTGCCCCATATTACTATATTATACGGTTTCTGTCAAATATCTGGAGAGTTGAAATTCGTAACCACCGACTTCCCCAAATACATGTGTTTGAATTGTGTTGACTCGCTTGTAAAGAAAGATAAGGTTCCCGAATATGTTGAATGAATGAGGCGATGCTTGCGCTTACTTAGCACTGACACACCTTATTCGTAAAAACCGTAACTGTTCCTTTTTGCCGTTGATGGGGCAAAACCGCGATGCGAACACCGTCGCCAACGCTCAACCGACGCCAATCACGAAAACGTTTATTTCAATACAAACAAGACAATAAATTGAGGGAACAAGGTAATAAATTTAGGGAACAGGATAATAAATTTAGGGAACAGGATAATAAATTTAGGGAACAGGATAATAAATTTAGGGAACAGGATAATAAATTTAGGGAACAGGATAATAAATTTAGGGAACAGGATAATAAATTTAGGGAACAGGATAATAAATTTAGGGAACAGGATAATAAATTTAGGGAACAGGATAATAAATTTAGGGAACAGGATAATAAATTTAGGGAACAGGATAATAAATTTAGGGAACAGGATAATAAATTTAGGGAACAGGATAATAAATTTAGGGAACAGGATAATAAATTTAGGGAACAGGATAATAAATTTAGGGAACAGGATAATAAATTTAGGGAACAGGATAATAAATTTAGGGAACAGATATTAATTTGAGGGAGCAAATTAAAAGCAATTGCATGTTCCTTCCCGAGCTTCGTGGGAAAAGGATGTAAAACCGTGCTAAATTAGCCACTTTTGGATACTTTTTACTCTCCCGCCAATATGGTTTATTCACCTCTTCGGAATAACAACACTGGCTATCTCCCTCGCCACCTGTACAAACAAAACAACATAAAAGATATAAAACTTCTCAAGATCACAAAACAGGAATAGTATGTTTTCTGGGTTGTTTGTTTAAAAAAAATCATTATGTTTGTTCTTCGCCCCAGAAAAACTCAAATGTGCGTATATTTCGTCTTGTGTGCTGTGTTTAAAGGCCATGCCTAAGAGTTAGACCTATAACATCAGCAAAATTTATAATTTGATAATTTTGCTTTCATTCTTATATTATTATTATTTATTTCTTTTTGATTTTCTTAGTCTTGTTCTATATTACTTTGTGCTTGGTATAAAACAAAGGAAAAGACAGAAATATTATGATTAATTTTGTTGATGTTGCAGGCTTAGCTTTTAGTCATGGCCTATACATTTGCATACAAGAAGAAATACACTGGGTTAAAAGTGAAATTGACCAAAGACGAAATTATTTTGTACATTTAGATGATGGGCCACGGATACGACGAAAAAAATTGATTTCGACGAAAATGTATTTAGTTGACTTTATTGATCAAACATTTAATAAAATTGACCAAAGACGAAATTGTTTTCAACAAACGCACATTTCAATTTTCGGGATGAAAAACAACGAGATATGAAATATAATGAAAAATGTTTTGAACTACGGGAAACCTATATACAATTCATCAAACAAACTCTCATTCCTTTAGATTATTCTATCTTTAAAACCTCCTGTTTCCCTTTGTCTTAACATCTTACATCTATATCTATCCATTAGCAGATATGCCCGCAGCCATATCAGAATCTCATCAGGGTAAGTGCTAAGCTAGTGTCTAATTAGTTGTGTTCAATTAACTTAGATGCACAGTTTTAATTATTTCAAAACACACAAGCGTTTTTAGACAATCAAGAAATGTGTCCTGCCATCTACGGACCTAACATGTTTACCTATTTTGATTTCTCAAGTCGACTTCCATTTAATTTCGCTTCACCTTTGCTCAACAACGACTATATAAGTTCACTGCAGAAAATGTCTTTAGCCATGGATTGACACATGATTTTTAAAATAAATAACATAATAATAAAGACATGCGCTTTCAGGGGCCATTTTTAAGGCCATTTTTAAAGTCGCAATTATTATGATCATCTTTTAGCGAGTCACAAGCCCACAAATACCGTTCATAAACTCCAGGTCAGCTTGACTGAGTGTCGCCACCAGCCATCGTCTATTGTGTTCTTTCGACCATTCGAGTGGCTGTCTGCATCGTTGGTTTCAGCAACTGTACCCAAGGGGGTGAAACCCATTCAAAAAACCAGTCCGTCCTTGCTGGGCGCTGACATTTTGACTATTGCACGGAATAATTTTAGTTTTGGGTGCGTGTATACACCAATAATGTAATTCAATACAAACAATCCCCAAAATATCAGTTGTTGGATGTTGGGTGCTATTGGGTGGTAAATTTTGTCCTAGCCATTGCCACACAACGAATGTAAATGACACATATTCGTCTTGATTAAAACCCGCCTCACTTAATACATCTTTTCACCTAAGCGCGCATTGCAATTATGAGAAAAAAGAGTCTGAGCCAATGATCCAGGTACAACAACTATTATTACACCTAGCTGGCCACCTCTAACACAATACATTAATTTGTATCACTACCGATTAGTTTATATTCAAAGGGCGCCCACAGTATGTGGAAGAAGCGGAGGCAGCCCCCATTGCTTCTATTGGGCCTCTATGTTTTCTTTGTGGTCGGCAAAACATCGAACGGTGTATTTCCACAGAGGTTCTATATAGTATAGAGAGGCAAAACGGTTACGTAAAATCTAGAAATTCATCGTCTCGCATGTGTTTGCCGACCACAAAGAAAACATAAGTACCAACAATTGAAAGCAAGGCTGCCTCCGCTTCTTCCACATACTGTGGTTGCCGCTTTGCATATACACTAATGCGGTAGTGATACAAAAAGTGATGTATGTGTTAGAGGTGGCCAGGTGTAATAATAGTTTACCATTATCATTGTGCTCAGATACTCTTTTTTCTCATAATGCAAGCGCGCTTGGTGAAAAGATGCATTCATGCGGCGGTTTATTTAAATCAAAGACTGACGTGGCATTTCATTCGTTGTGGGCCATGGTAGGACAAAATTTAACCACCCAATAGTAGCACCCAACATCCAACCACTGATATTTTGGCGGATGGTTTTTATCGAATTTGACTTATGTGTGGTATAACAAGCACCCAAACTAATAATTATTCCGTGCAACTTCAAATGTCAGCGCCCAGCACGGACGACTGGTTTTGAAGTGGGCTTCACCCCCTTGGTGTATTTCTAAATATTCCGTAACGTTTTGCCTCTCTATTCTATATAGAACCTCTTTCTTACCCAAATGGCCTCGTATCAAGGTCACGGTTTATTCCGTACATGTTGCTATGGTAGCTAGGACACTCTCTCATGGGGGACACTCAATTTCTTTACACCAGTGTAGAAGTAACCATTTCTTTACACCAGTGTAGAAGTAACCATTGTCCGGCGTACTCATAGTCCGGGAACAATGGTGAACAATAGGGCAATCGATTCAGTTGACTCTTTACGCGACATTAGTTTCACGCTTTATTCCGTTATCGTCTATGGAGCCCCGGACTGTGGCTCCCGCCGGACTATATCTGCTTTCACACCGGTCTAAAATAGGACGTCTCCTACAAGACACTTCTACTACTGAAAGACATGTACTTCGAGGTTAGTTTTGAGACATGTCATATTTGTGCATCTTCTGCTAAAGGGCCATTCACAGGTTTAACAATCGCGTCTATTTGAACATTATTACCGTCCTGCACCTTACAATAGGCTTCATTATGCAGTACTCAATCACCACGTATGAAAAGCGAACGCCAACAGGCAAAATTTACGATGCATGTTGTGATCTTTGACTCCGCCCAGGCTCGCCCAGCCTGTGTTAAATGAACGGAAAAGGCTTGCAGAGTACTTATATAAAGGCACTTGCGAATCAGACAAATTCAGAAAATTGGTCAATTGTAGAAATTATTTTATGATAGGTTCGGTTAGAACAACCTTTGAACGACTTAAGAAATATTGTATTGTGGCCAGGAAGTTAAAATTGGTGACACGGTTCTACCTCAAAGTTATTGTTCGTAAATTTGCATGAAAAAAAAACACTTTTTCTTCGTTTTTTTCAAATTATACCTATATAATATTTTCAAATTCTTAAGACGTGTGTTCCTTTAGGATTGCAACGATATCTTACTTATTGCAATCAGTTGAGTGGTTCGTCTAAATTTTTAAGATTTCACATGGTAAACTCCTATTGGCTGCTGCAACTGTCAGTCATTAATGTGGCGAAGTATTAATTGAAAATGGTCAAAAGATGGCGCTGTGTATTATGAACATCTGTTACACTTGTGTCATGCTTCTCAGGTGAAAAAAAAGGGCGAGAAGAAAGGTGGAAATTGAAAATCTTCAAACTGGCATAACAAGAAAACAATTAGCCTTAAGCGCGCGCACACACACACACACACACAAAAACAACAAAAAAACAAAAAACAAAAAAACACATTTTCCACACTATTAGTGTGAGTTCCCGATCAAAAAAAAATCTTCACAACTCTATTTTTTGGGATTGTATTTTTGACCGAAAATGGCTAATTTTGCCCATCTTTCGTTTTTGGCCTATTTCTATTCTACAACACCCAATCTTCATCATCTGTGAATTTGGTACACGTATGTGTTCCGGTATGGACGTCAGAGACCTTTAAATATAGCCTTTAGTGTGTGTTGGTATAGGAAATTTGAACCTTAAAAATCACCGTTTCTCAATTTTTTTACGGACCAAAAAATGTATTTTCAATTTGACCAGTGAAATCACAACAGAAGGTATGATTTTTAACTTAAAAAAAAATTACCCCTTAAGCCTTTTATTTTGTTGCTCTGAGATATTTTGTTCTGAATGGCTTGGCATTTGAAATTTACTAAATTTGCACTTATGTCCTCTCGCTTCTGAAAATCTTACGGTTCGATGCACATTCTTCGGGATGTCACACACGTGACCAAACTTTATTTGCCTCCCATGACAAAATAACCAATCTAGCGAAAGTGGAAACACTATTCTTGGTTAGGGTTGGACAAAATCTGAACCAAAATAATGTTTCCACTTTTGCTAGATTATTTGTTTTGTCATGGGAGGCAAATAAAGTTCGGTCACGAGTGTGACATCCCGAAGAATGGCCCTAAAGACATGACTTATACCTACAGACCCGTCTAACGACATGTTCCATTTCTCCAAATGTCTTAGATATCGTCTATATACAAGGAACGTTGTTAACAACGCAGTTTGCTATTACCGTTTTGCATGAAAGGCATATTAGCTATTTACGCACTACAATTTTCCAGCTATATGCACTATTGAATAGGTACTATTTTTTATAATTTGCATTCAAACCTATTCATACCAAGGCTTATCAGCTTATTTTGAAATTTGGTTTGAAATGATAAAAATATTACACGTTCTAAAAGTTAAAACTGATGAAAACCTTTAGATCCAATTATAACAATACTTCTTCATGTTTTGGATTTAGATATCATATCGTCGGGTTCTGCATAGTGTCGAATCAGCATAAATGCTAGTTCTGAGAAAACGGCGTTTGAAAGTTTGAGTTACTTATGAATGTGTGTAATGAAATAAAATGAAAGAAAATTGCCGTAAATAAATTCATATTGCGTTTTTAAGTCGTGATGTTAAAGAAGTGAATGATTCCTACCTGAAATACAACGTACGTAGTGGATTAAAGGGATGACGGTTTTGTGGTGTGAAATGGTACATAACGGCTGGACCAATTTAACTCATGTTTTGAGTAGTCCAAGTGTGTGAAAATATCGGATCCAAAACATGATGATAAAATTGGATGATTTACGCCCAATATTAATTGGTCTCGCTATGAGTTTTAAAATATTTTGCAACTCATAGCTCGACCAATTAATTTGGCTTAATCGATCCAATTTTATATCAAAATTTGTAATTAGGTGTTTCTGTATAGGCTTGCATGTGAAGGCGGTAACATCATTTGAACAAGAGCACCAATTGTGCTGTAGCTCAGCAGGTCATTAATATTGGCCTTTGGTCAATGTTTTTTTATGACCAAGTCTGGTGATGATAGAATTAATTTGTGGCACGAGGAATTTATACATTTTCAAAGAATGCCCCTTGGGGATTCAATATGAATATGCTGGGAGACCTCTGAAGAACAAGAAAAAGAACACATTTCCCAAGCTTTGGCTAAATGTGGTTATCCTAAATGGGCATTTAAAAGACTGAAATACCTGGAAAGGATAAATCTAAATCTGACAGCGCTACTTCTACCAACAAAAGTAAAGGACAGGTAGTGTTACCTTATATTAAAGGTGTATCTGAAGCTCTTTGCTTCACATTGTATTAGGGTGCGTTTTAAACCTACTCGCACCCTATGCCAGCTAGTGCACCTAAGGACAAAACGGAAAACAAGGACGTCATCGGCCCTGTTTATTCTACATGAGACGGAACGCTCTCTCAAGACCAGATTTTTAGAGCATCGTCGCCCAAGTTCGGTTTCTTCAGAGGTCTCCCAGCATATTCATATTGAATCCCCAGGCCACCACGTGGATTTACAAGAGGTCAAGATACTTGACCGGGAGCCCAGATACTTTGAACGAGGGGTGAAGGAAGCCATATACATCAGGGTTAACCAACCTACGCTGAACAAGGAGGGGGGCCGGTACAAACTTCCAAGAGTCTACGACCTGATTTTGAGATCACATGTCCAAAAGGTCAAACTCTGAATCGGGTCACTCTGCTGATGAAAGTTGTAGTGATGACAACTGAAAATTCCAGGTATGACAATTTCTTTGTGTTGAGAACAAAAGTTGAACTTTATCCAGTATTTTACCAACACAGATGAACTTTCATGCAAGGTGTATGCAATGTTTCCCACCATATTACCAAGGTAGAAAAGCAACTTCCTGTTGTGACACTCGGCGACTCAAACCCGCTATCCATGTGTAGAGGTCAGTGTGAACACCCCATGGGCCTTGGGTCATTGGTTCTTCTGAGGACATTTGGTGAATATAGCAATTGATTTAAATAAATAAATGTCGACATTTATATAGTGCCTTTTACAATTTATCAAAGCGCTTTACATTTATTCTGCTGCCACTAGAATATGTCAGCTGCCTTACAAATGCCCAAGGCATACTCATATATACCTTTGGGCGGTGCTCAATGGACAATATTCCTAACAGCTCCCCATTTTGCACCTGGGTGGAGAGAGGCAAGCAAGGTAAAGTGCCTTGCCCAAGTGCACAACACATTGGCCTCAGCAGGACTCGAACACAGGACCTTTGGGTCATGAGTCGGTCGTTGTATCCACTGGACTACACGTGCCACGAGAAGGAATTTATAGATTTTCAAAGAATGCCCCTTTAATTGGTCCATGTGACCTTTGATCCAAATCTGTGAACACCCAATGGGCTATTGGTTCTTCTGAGCACATTTGGTGAATATAGCAATTGATTTGTAGCACGAGAAGGAATTTATAGATTTTCAAAGAATGCCCCTCTAATTGGTCAATGTGACCTTTGACCCAAATCTGTGAACACACCCCATGGGGCAGCAGTTCTTCTGACCAAGTCTAGTGATTATAGCAATTAATTTTTGTGGCACAAGGAATTTTATAGATGTCAAAGAATACCCCTTTAATCAGCCCACATGACCTTTGACTCAAATCTGTGAACTCATATGGGCCTTGGGTCAGTGGTTCTTCTGACCGATTTTTGCCGCAATCGGCCCAAGCATTTGGCAACAAGATGCATTTGGGCAAGTGTTTCATTGACAGACTCAACAGATTGCCATAACAATGGCTCTGCACACTACGTATGCTGAGCTGAAAATTGGACCACGATCAGTTCACTTACCCTAAAAGACATTGTTGGGTTTTTGGCATGGGATGGTACAATAAAAAGGGTCGTCGAGTGCCAAATTGTGTAAACACGTATTTCAATACGGAATAAATCGCAATCTCATCATTGTGCGCAGTTCACACTCCATAGAAGAACGTTTTACACAATTTGGCACTCGTCAGTGGTGAAAGGCACTATCGGTGATCCACCCAAGAGTGTTAAAATATTCAAAATTTTCAGTAGTCTAAAAGTAAAGGATTAAGTCTAGAGAATTCACATTATTTTTTTTCCAAATGCAAAATGGAAAAAAAAGGGAAGAAAAAAACAATCTTCAAATATATGGATCTCCATTCAATTACATGTTGTAAAAAGTGTCCATACAGACAGTAATGATGATGTCCGATTTTGTCTTTATTAGGTTGCTTTTAGCCTTGTAACTTGCGCAGTATGTTAGGATAGCTGTACTTGTTACAGACAGGCAAAAATCTGATTTTTGATAATTTTTTTCAATTTTCTGATTTGGCAATCACTGATTATGCCTTTAAAGGGTCATTTTAATTTTTTTTGTGGATTGGTGGATTAAAGGAGTTGTTTGATTCTGATACGAAATGATAGATTAAAATATATTATAGATTAAAATGCAAGCATTGGTAAGAGGGTACAGTACATTAGATTAAAAAGGTATGTTGAATACGTACTATGGATTTGTTAATTGGGTTTTGGAGTGGAATGATTGGTTAAAGGGATTATGTACCACATTTATCTAAAAAGCCAAAAGATGACCTTACATACACAAGTCCACTTTACATACAGAAGTCCTTAAAAGTATATCATACCTGTATCAATATGGAAGACTATTGAGCCCCTGGTCCAGTTCAAATATTAGAGGGCTAGGCCTTATACCCTCCACATATGCCCACCATCCATCCATTCCCACCATGTACTTTTTAAAGACAGCGCTTGTTAGTTCTCACATCAAAACATTGAAATTTTGGCAATGAAACTTTACAGATTGGGTAATGAAGTCAAGGTCATTTCAAACAAGCATCCCCTTTAATACATACATTACGAAAATAACAACACAGCAACATTGTTGAGAATTAGTTTTGTAACTCACATTTTATTTTTTCATATCACAAAAGTTATGAAATAATGCAAAAGTGTAAAATATAAATTATAAATTTGTAACAGTAGTAATATCTACTAATACTGTAGTTGTTCCCCTTAATACTTATCTACTATTTACACTTTAATTTACTTGCTATCAAATACTAGTCATACTATAAAGACACTGAATCCTAGAAAATATGGCTCTATTACTCACAAGAATCATTTATCGTATTCAAATAATGAAAGTGAGGATTGTCAGTTTGCTTAGTATCCAATTTGTTAATTCATTTGTTGCAAAATAATTTCAAGCATTTTAGGCAATCAGTTATCCTATCCAAAAAATTGAATCAATCTCTGTAATCTTTTGGGTTTTTTTAAAATAAAATTTCAGCACTTTTTTACATCACGGGTTGGAATTTTAGCTCATTTTGAAGGGGATTGGGAAACTTTTTATTCTGGACCAAATTTTACATCTAACTAGAATTTAGAGGTTTTTTCTTGTGTGCTTTTGTGATCACTAAATATATAGAATATAGGTTGGTCATTGTATTGAAATTATGCAAATCAGGAACTTAATATGCATATTTCAATACCTTTAACAGGGCGGATCCAGGATTTGAAAAATGTCAAAATTACCGGGGGCTGAAGGCTGAAACTTGTCCAAAATGGGCCGATTTTACAAGATTTTGCAGAATTACCGGGAGACGGGCGCCCCCTCCGCAGATCCGCGCCTGTTTAATAGGTTTCATGATTGGCAGGGGTTGAAAAAATGTAAATTTCCCTGGAAGATAGTCGCATTTCTCACAGATTTCCCACTATATCTTATGTATAAATTTCCCTCCAAATGGTCAAGTTTCCCTCCAAATGGCCAACTTTCCTGGGAAGGAGCTTCCCAATTTCCCCACTTTTTCAAGCCATGATGATTGGGAAACAAATTTTCACAAATTAAAACTCGGTTCATTTATATGTTGGCAAATTTATGTTATAAACCATGACAAAATAAGTGGCTACTTTGCTTCCAATGCTTCCATCCAAGCTAAGATGAAAAATGTAAATTATATATTCTACCAAAGTGGTTCTTTTTTCCATACCATCATTTTTCACAAGGGCACATTTCTTCTATAAACAAGTGATCCACAGATCACTAGCATTGCCTGCTGTGTAGATGATAAATCCAAAATTTTCACACAACTTTTACATTAAGCCTATCATTTGGCCTATCTCAACTTGAACTGGGTTTCTTCTAATTCTACCCTACTTCTTATCGAAAAAGATTCAGGTTCCCCCTTAATACCTTAAAATTTCAAGGTTCACTTCTCATATCCCCTAAATGCCACTTTTCATGAGGTACATACCCCTGCCTTGTATTTATGGGGAAAGTGCTCCTAGATCTAACACCACAAATACCGCTACCTCCTTTTTTTGCGGTGATCATCAATTTGCTTGTCATTTTGTTCTAGGGATGTAAGGGATATACTACAAAATTGAAATTTCCTATTTCTTACTAAACCCTCCTCTAATGGCCATATTGATCACTCCCTACAGTGTTTCTTTATAAGCCACTATTTTGAATTTGAAAGGTAAGTGGAGCAGCCAAAGTTGATCATCTTTAAATACTCTTTCAAATCACATTTAATGCCAGTCAACTATATCTGTTAACATGAAGGACATACCCAAATCTGTTGATGTTTGAGCTTTGCCCACATAGCATAGTCAATCTGAATAACATAACAAGAATATGGCACAGACAATAATACTTGCATTAGAGTTTAGTTATAAACATAAATATCTTGAGATTTGGGGAAACAAGGAATGTTAAGAATGCTTTCTTGAATAAATTATCAGATGAAATACAAATTCAATATTTAAGTCAAAGTATTACAAAAGAATTGCTCAAATTGAACTCGAGGGTTGACTAATACAAGGTCCTAACTCAAAAAATGCTAACTCATTGTTGGGACTTTCTGTTGGTAACTGTAAGGTGGTCCATTGAGACGTAGTCAAGTGAAATTCTGCTGATCTACAATGTGAAGTGGAATTGAGTTTAAATCTTATAATTTTAAGAATATATGGGTGATACAGATTTTGGGGATACCAAAATCTCAAAATGGCAAAAAAGTGCATGAGTGAGTTAGGGCCTTCTGTTAGTCAACCCTCAAACTATTATCATATATAAACACATGTATGCTTAGATTTTGGAATAATGCTTAGCTACTTTAATTTACATTTTCATGCAAAGTCAGATTTGGTTAAGTCCCAACTTTCTTTTTATTTACCTTAAAGGCTGACTCAGAGATTTCTAGATGAGGGCGCCCTCAATTTTCAAAGAAATCGTGTTTTTCGCATATACATAAAGCTTGTCCATGTACTAGTCACTGTGTGAAATAGCTAAGCTCAAATCGAAGTTCTTCATATAAAAAATCACAACTTTGTTCTAAAATTCCAGATCCGGAATTTTTGTTATACACTGTATTCTATGGCATGTAATACTGTACATAAATGTTTACTGCATCAAAACGAAAGATCGGATTCATCTCAAACTTTGGAATTGTGCATTTAGGGTTATTATCTTTAGTTCTAGTTGACTATTTTTAATTATTACACCAAAAATTATATTTTGAAATCTCTGAGTCAGCCTTTAACAGATTGTAACACACAATAGCCAGAATTCTCAACAGGAGTCACACGTTAAACCCGGGTTCAGGGCATGAAACATGTATTTCCCAGGAAGCCAGCTGCCAAATTTTCCAAAGAGCATGTTTTTGTGCAAAAAAAGGAATAATTTCCTTCCAAATTCCAAAAATTTTCCTCTAAATACCAAAATTTCCAGGGTTAGTCCTTCTTGGATGGATTTTTTTTCTTTCACCATATTCTGAAAGTGTGATGTAATATGGCAAAAATATTCCTCATGGATGGGTCATCAAGTACAATAAAAGCCGCCAAGTGTTTGGTAGTTAGGAGAAATATATGATGAGTCTACTGCACCACATAATAATTTGAACAAAACTAATTTTTTAAATTAGTTCATTACCTCTAAGGGAACAAAAATATTCATCTGTAGTTACAAATCAACCAGATGCTGTTACGACAACAGCCTTTGTTTGCCAGTACTGCTATTGTATGTGCAAATCAAGAATCCGCATTTACAGCCACATAAGAAAATGTTCTTCTACCCCCTCTTGGGGTGTTACTCCATAGTCAACTTTTGACTGAAGGATGCCAACCAACAAAAGTTACATATGATCATGTAACCATCTCATTCATGCTAGCAAATGCACTACAAAATTAAATTTTAAATATTACATATACCAACCTGAAATGTTACTTTGGGTGAAATTTTTCACTTGTCGATCTTAAGCACCCCATCATTAAGTTACATTTTTTCCTTACCACTTTATCCATCCAGCATGGGTCAAAGTCAAACACAGAGAAATTTCTTAATTTTGACTTTGTGGTACAAGGACAACTATTCCCTTTGTATTTATTGTATATTCTGACAACTATTGGACTCTGTTTTCGTGTTTATTGACTTTAACTTGCATGGCCCAGGTCAGGTCTCAAATAATCTGCTCAAGGCACATTTCATTTTAGGATTTTTTGATAGAAAGTCATGACCATATTTTTCTACTTGTTTGCATAATTGGATATTTGCATATTTTGCATATTTTGGTGTACATAGCGATGTGCACTCTCAACAAACCTAAACCCTGTCAACCCCGGTAGATTCTTTACATGTTATAAAACTTCAGTCAGTGTGTCTTCATGCAAATGCATAATTTTGACATTTGTAAAAACAGATTGAAGAATTTTGATAAATGAGCGACTACAGTCACCCGCAAGGCTCGAAGGGTTATGTTGCTGACTAATGCTCATCTGTTATTTTGTTCGGAACATTACGAGAAAACACCAATTCCTGTGTATCTGAGGGCCACTACTTGTGCCCAAATTTTGTATAATAGAAATGTTTTCTGAATTTGTTGAATGCAAAAATACAACAAAGACTTTTCTAGAAACACAGACTGACTGACAATTTCTAATAAATATGTGTGTTGGGTGGAAGAGTTCAAAATGCTAGGCACTATTTTGGTTAAAAATTTGAATTCATAAAATTTCCCACCTAATGTTCACCACATCAAAGACATTAACCTAGTATTTCACTCTTTAGAACTATACAGCTTGGGCACACTCAGGTATGACATGACAATTGTACACATGTGTGACCAAACTTTTTTTCATAACTCCCCTTAAAAGAGTTTTCCCCTACAAGCAACAACACCCTAAACAAAAACTTAACTTTTACACCAAATGTTTCCCGAAAGCAATTTTTTGCCAAAATATATATCCTGGTGGGCTCAATTTACAAAATCTACCCTTAAAGGTCCATGGTCCGATTACTAATAGCCTCGTCCCCAAAGACCCCAGATTTTACCGAAATGGTCAAAATTTTAGTATCAGAAGAGAGCTACTATTTTTTCTCATTACCCTGTGAAATTGTAGGGCTGAAGGATGTTTGGTTTGGATGTTATGAGTGAAATTATGCTCCATTTTGGTCAACCAGTATTAATTTTACAGTACTCTATTGGATTACAAAATCATGTTTTTATCTCTCACTTCAAAACGGGTTGAAATATTGGCGCGAAACTTTACAGATGGGGTATTGAGGTGAAGGCAATTCTATCAAGAAAAAATTTATAGACTTAAATTGGGACATCCCCCTTTAACAAGTTCAGCTTAATCAGAAAAACTACCAAATTTCTTGAAATAATTTTTAACCCCTAAGCATGTCAAATACATGATGCACTCTGTCATAAAAAACCACCACTTTTACACCATTTTGGTTATGTGTGAACACTTTGAAAATTAGAGTATTCCCTGGGTTTACCTGGAAATTAGACCTGGGAAATTAATACCAAATAGCATTGGCACAATGGAAACATAGTTAAGACACAGACTGCCTTCCTTGCACAGAAACAGCAGCACAGGAACAAGTCACTTCTTTAACACACAAGTACACCATTTGATACCGAATGAGCTCCAGGTATTGTGACTATAACTCAATCACTTTGTTAAATTCAACCAATTCCTCATTAGACTAACGCTGCCGAGAGGAAATGAAGGCACCGAAAACGGTGGTAGCTGTCGTAAAATCTTTTCGTTGCAATCTGGGCCATCAACACTATTTTTGGTCGCGCAAATGACTCTCATTGGCTCTCATTGCATCTGGGCCGTCTTCCGGGAAAATGACGCGATGTTTTTCGTTGCATCTGGGTCGTCTTCCGGGAAAATGACGCGATGTTTTTCGTTGCATCTGGGTCGTCTTCCGGGAAAATGACGCGATGTTTTTCGTTGCATCTGGGCCGTTATTGACTGGAAATGATGCGATGCTTTTCACTGCCTTTCGGACGGCTTGCCCGCAGGAGGCGGCACTGCTTTTCAGGCGGGTGACACTGTAAAATGCCCATTTCGATGGTGTAGCGCCACCGTTCGATAAGACTATTGGGAATTCATTCATAAACCGTATTCATGACGTAAACCGGAGCATGACGGAGCGTAATAGCGGTCCACGCACGATTATGATGTAGCGTAATAGCGCCACTCACGACTGGCGAACTATAAGCTACAAATTTCATGGCATATCATTGTGCATGTACGCCTCCTTATTTAATTTATTTTTAGTTCTCTGTTTATTTATTTACCCTGTTTTTTTGCATTTTCACGCGATTTTTCTCGTGCATCTGGGACGTCTTTCCTGTAAATGGCGCGATGTTTTTCGTTGCATCTGGGTCGTCTTCCGGGAAAATGACGCGATGTTTTTCGTTGCATCTGGGCCGTCTTCCGGGAAAATGACGCGATGTTTTTCGTTGCATCTGTGTCGTTATTGACTTTACGCTATCGCTTATTTGTGTTCCTTGAAAAACGCCGTATTCCATGAAACGCAAACCTTGGCCCGTTGCATCTTGGCCGTTAAAAAAAACTAGATTGCCTTTCGTTGGCATTGGCCGTCGGCCGGCCAAAACGACCCGGTCCTGTTTAGGGTTAATTTTGAGTTCAGATCATTACTTTCCTCTAAACAATTTGTACATAATTTACAATCTATTTTAGTACCTCTACAAGTTGCATAATAAATATACTTACAAAATAATCTCCGCGACTCCAATAATACGCACCCACTTTCAACTATCAATACAAAAACCTCTATGGTTTGCATGGTTTTCTATAGCCTTAATCATCACACACTTGATTTGCCTTATACATGTCCTTAATATTTGATACAATAAATATACATTGATCTACAGGTGTCCAAAAAAGCAAAAGGTACAAAAATTTTATAATTTCAAATCAATTGTCTTGACAGGATTGAAGGATACTACATCTCTCTTCAATATTCCTGATGAGTTTCAATTCCGTAACTTAGATATTTATCCTTTTGTAAGAGCTGCAATGCAAGGGATTCATTTGACGAAGATACACAGAAGCACCTAAAAGTAACAGCCCTGTATGTTTCTATGCTTATCCTGTTACACCCATGTTTAATCAACTGGGCTTTAACCATTATATTAATTAGATTATGCAATGGTTTGTACATTCATATGAATGGGACAAGAAAGGGTTTAAACACAGGTGTTTTTAGAATTTTGACAAGTCTCCAAGAATGTAAGGTTTACACCTGTTATATGCCAAATGTATGCATGTTCCATTAATTAATGGTCAAGACTGGGTTGTAAACAAATCTATTTCTAGAATGGTGGCATGTGACCAAAAATGTGTGTTTTGCACCTGTGTGATGTATGTATATTACAAGAATAGAATAAGAAAGGGTTGCAAGCGTATCTGTTATTAGAAAGTTGGCAAATATCCAAAGCTTTGCATCTGTTCCCAGTGTATGTATGTTTACAATGGAACAAAAAAGGGTTGCAAGCACACCTGTTATCAGAATGTTAGCAAGTATCCAAGAATGTGAGCTTTGCATCTGTCCCCATGTGTATAATAGAACAAGAAAGGGTTGCAAGCACACCTGTTTTTAGAATGTTGGCAGGTAATGAACAGATTCAAGCCCGTGGTTAAGTATCCAAGAATGTGAGCTTTGCACCTGTCCCCATGTGTATAATAGAACAAGAAAGGGTTGCAAGCACACCTGTTTTTAGAATGTTAGCAAGTATCCAAGAATGTGAGCTTTGCACCTAGCTGGCTCCATGTGTTTAATAGAACAAGAAAGGGTTGCAAGCACACCTGTTTTTAGAATGTTGGCAAGTATCCAAGAATGTGAGCTTTGCATCTGTCCCCATGTGTATGTATGTGTACAATAGAACAAGAAAGGGTTGCAAGCACACCTGTTTTTAGAATGTTAGCAAGTATCCAAGAATGTGAGCTTTGCACCTGTCCCCATGTGTATAATAGAACAAGAAAGGGTTGCAAGCACACCTGTTTTTAGAATGTTGGCAAGTATCCAAGAATGTGAGCTTTGCATCTGTCCCCATGTGTATGTATGTGTAAAATAGAATAAGAAAGGGTTGCAAGCACACCTGTTTTTAGAATGTTGGCAAGTATCCAAGAATGTGAGCTTTGCACCTGTCCCCATGTGTATGTATGTGTATAATAGAACAAGAAAGGGTTGCAAGCACACCTGTTTTTGAATGTTGGCAAGTATCCAAGAATGTGAGCTTTGCATTTGTCCCATGTGATGTATGTTCAGTAAAAAATCAGATTACATCATTAAGTAGCTTTTTGGACATCCTGTATATGGTAGCCACATTCTGTGACAAAATAATATGACCAGTCTCTTGCACTCTTCCTTCAGAGAGCATTTCAGTACAAAAAATCCTAAACACCAACCTGAAGTAATCACCATATTTCAAGGTAACAACATAGTATGTCAATGGTGTGGCCATCTAATAACCGTGGGTCATTAGTGATCTAGTCTCGTTCCCAGTACTTGGTGGGTAAAAAAAAAAAAAAAAAAAAACACCTGTTATTAGAAAGTTGGCAAGTAGCCAAGAATGTGAGCTTTGCACCTGTCCCCATGTGTATGTATGTGTAAAATAGAATAAGAAAGGGTTGCAAGCACACCTGTTTTTAGAATGTTGGCAAGTATCCAAGAATGTGAGCTTTGCACCTGTCCCTATGAGTATGTATGTGTATAATAGAACAAGAAATGGTTGCAAGCACTCCTGTTTTTGAATGTTGGCAAGTATCCAAGAATGTGAGCTTTGCATTTGTCCCATGTGATGTATGTTTACATCAATAATACAAGAAGCAGTGGTAAGCACACCTGTTTTTAGAATATTATTAGCAGGGGCTAAGAATGTTAGCTCAACACCTGTTACTTCCGGAATGTTCAGCTAAAAATCAGATTACATCATTAAGTAGCCTTTTGGACATCCTGTATATGGTAGCCACATTCTGTGACAATATAATATGACCAGTCTCTTGCACTCTTCCTTCAGAGAGCATTTCAGTACAAAAAATCCTAAACACCAACCTGAAGTAATCACCATATTTCAAGGTAACAACATAGTATGTCAATGGTGTGGCCATCTAATAACCGTGGGTCATTAGTGATCTAGTCTCGTTCCCAGTACTTGGTGGGTGTGCCAATGGGCACATATACTGCGAATACTCACCCCACAAGTCTGGTGGAGTTTGATTCGAGCTCGTCGCTGATTGGTTGAAATTTTCTCAAGATCTTGAATCAAAAAACATCGACCGACTGGTAGAGCACATTTCAAAATCCTAGATGTGTTGATGAGATGTCTTTGTACTGAAAACATTGCAAGAAATTCTTTCAAAGGTTGTTTATGCTGTGGTATTGCATTTTAGTAAGTTTACTTTAGGCCCTGTCTTGAACCTTGATGAATGAACTCCACCTTGTTAACGGCTAGCCAATTGCCGGGGCCAATTGGAGCACTCCTATTAAAGATCATGACTCGGGGCATACTAAAAATAGCTGACTAATCAAGGATCGACCTGAAACGAAATTTGCCAGACTTGTGCTGGTGATTATTCAGTATACGTTCTGCAGGTCACCCACCAAGTACTGGGACCAAGACTTCTAGTGACCCTGATGAATTCAGAAGACTTTCCTGAATAAGCGTCCACATGTACTTTGTTCCGTAAAATCTGCAGAATTCATCAGAGTCACAAATGGTTACGCCGGTATATTGATACATGCTGAAATGCGATGCTTTGAATTTCATTTGTTTTAAAGCCTCACATGATTGCCTGCAAGTTATCAAAATAATCTAGGGATTGCTATGATTGAGGGCATTGAACCATCTAATTTGTAAATCAAATGTATACTCCATACTTGCAATACTAACAAATTCTAACAAAGTTTCACAGGTGTGTGAGAATGATTTACCATTCTGGACCTCCATCAGAACCACCATCTTGTAAGTGCATCCTTAAAGGACCATTTTGTTATCTGTAGCCTCATCCCTCTAACTGACATGAACAAAACAAGATTTGATGGGGGAACTGACATAGGAAAGCAGTACGGGTATGTGCAGCCCCAATACCCTCATTTCGCTCCACTATAACATACAAATTACGTCTTTGGTAGGCCTATATGGCAAAATTCCTGCAATGGATTTGTCTGATTTTTGCAGAGATAATAACTCTTGCATGTACCTATTTATATCAGTTGTCAAAATTGTGCCGCCACTGCTTAAAATTGTTTAAAAAATAAAAGACAATTTGCATGGGGTCAAACAGCCGTGTCTTGAACTTGAGACCTTTCTCTAGGACATTCCAAATGTCACTTCAAAGTGACGAGTTGCTTAAATTGAGAAAACTTGAGTCTGACTGTGACCCAAGAATCAAAACTCAATGTATTTCCAATGAAACCTTGGTCCTTGAGGAACAAGGTATGTTTGCATTGGACTAAGGTATATTTACACTGGAGTGCATAGTGTTATGGTTGTTCCCATTCAGGGCCAGTCAAGGGTGTGAATGATTGACAGAAAAGATGTCTTTGTAACCTATTTTTAGACTGGTACAAGTCATTAAAATAATTTGCCCACTCACGTCAGCTCATTCTCTTAAGCTCCATTTATACCCATGCATTCTGAAGCACAGCGTCAATGCTTTCATACACGACATGCCAAGCGTTGAGTTGACGCTCGAAGCATCAGTTGAATTTTCGAGCATCAAGCAATTTATACTTTTATTTTTTATGCTAGCCAATAGCCGACAACAACATAGCAAGATAGCAATATGCCAAATGCAAATTTGGGGTCAAAGGGCAAAACATACAGCATTTTGATTGGACAATGCCAAACATCAACACTCCCAAGTTTAACATGGCTGAACTTGGAGCATTAGCCGACGCTGGACTAAAGTGCCAAGTGATCGATCCATCGGTTGTTAACACTCAGCGCCAGAAGTACCGCCAAAGCGTTGACATTATGCTTCGGGATGCACGAGTATAAATTAAGCTTAAAGTAAACTGTCCATAACATCTTAACCCCCTCCGGTCTACCATTTGCCTTACAGTATCTATGATTGTCTCATTACATGATATAAAATACATCGGTCCTCGGACCGCTTGTGTCGCCTGCCGTCGCGGTTTGTGAATGATAGGCCTAACATCACCTTTGACCTTGATATGTGACCTTTGACCTCATAAACAAATGAGGGTTTGCAAGTAAACTCCATAAACCAAGTTTGGTTCCAATTGAACTTCAACTTTCCACATGATGTCCATTTTACGTTTTAAGCCTATTTTACAACTTGACCTCACATGACCTTTGACCTTGGTATGTGACCTTTGACATCATCAACAAATGAGGGATCACATATTGCACCTATGACTCAAGTTTGGTTCCAATTGAACTTCCAACTTTTCACATGAGGTCAATTTTACATTTTCAGCCTATTTTACAACTTGACCTCACATGACCTTTGACCTCGGTATGTGACCTTTGACCTCATCAACAAATGGGGGATGCCATGTTGCACCTGCGACCCAAGTTTGGTTTAAATCCATCAAAGTATGCGGATATTACAAGCAAATGTTAACCCTTTTTCACAACAACAGACATCAACAACAGACAACAACAACAGACATCAACAACTACAGTGGACAAAGTGATCCCTATGTGTCTTCCTGCCTTAGGGCAGGCGACACAAAAATGATATAACCTCTAAACAGCCCAGTGGCGTAACCAGACCTTTGCAAATGGGGGGGGCAGAAGGGGTGCCAAGACATTTTTTGAGGGGGCTAATTTGGGTCCTTCTCCATAGACACTGTACAAAAGGTCAGTTCATTTGGGGGGGCAGAAGGGAGGGCAAGGGTTCCGTTTGGGGGGCTCGCGCCCCCCCTGCCCCCCGCTGGTTACGCCACTGAAACAGCCAATCAAAATAGGCATATATATCTGTAAGGATCTTTAAGATTTTCTTACCATGTCTCTAATTGGTTATAATTACACCATATAGCCCTCTGAATAACCAATCATATTGCCTGTTAATTGACTATGGGGCTAATAGCTAAATGGCACCTTGATATGTTTCAGCATATTTAGTACTGTTTTCTTTTGTATGTCAAGTTTCATCAAATTGACTTACTTTGTTGTTGCATTTCTTTGTTTACAATTTTCTACAAGTGTAAATAAAATACAAAAAGATACAAAGTAAAGGCATTACACAACTTTCATCTTGTTTCTACATGTTCATAGTAATATTACTACTTAATTACAAAGCACGGTTTGGTCACTTCTAATTGTACATTATACACTGTGTACAGTGGAGTAAGCCAATCATTTAATAATCACACACACAATGTTGGAAAGCACACTATGGCCTAGGTTCACTCCCTGTTCCCTGTTCTACACCTCTCAATCCAGCCTCCTGAAAGCACATTGTTCATTACAAAAAAAAACTTGTATAAGAAGTCTTTACCCTAAAATAATACTGGCATTGAAGGCACAAAATAAAAAAAAATTAAAAATTTAAAGTTAGATCGGTGTTAACAGGCTGTAAGGGTGCAAGTTGATGTTCCGATGTCATTTGTCTGAACGGTCATTACTTCGACAGATCTTTATTGCAATAAATATTTGCTCCGAATAGTAATACCTCTGAAAATCTATTTCTCCAATAGATGATTAATACAAAATGCAACTGTTCTGAAAGTCATTTTGGATTAAAGACACGATCAGTGATTTATCCAAAAGGGTCAAAATCTATTAATTTTGCAGGAATAGCTTAAAAGATAAGTCTGAAGATAAGTCTGTAGAATTCTCATAAGTTACTTTTTCCAACTGAAGAATTTACAGAAAAGGAAGAAAATGTCAGTGTTCAAAGATAAGAATCTGCATTCAATTATGTGTTGTAGCAAGTGTCCGTATGGACAGTAATGACTAAAATTTCCGATTTTGCCCTTATTAGGTTGCTTTTGGTCCTATCATTTGCAGGGTATGTTAGGATACCTGTACTTGTTACAAATATGCAAAAAATCTGATTTTTGATGATCTTTTTGATTTTCTGATTTAGAAAATCACTGATAGTGCCTTTAATTAACTTTGGACTAATATCTACTCGGAACAGAAACCTATAAGAATTGTGAGCTTCCATAAAACTCTTCGTTCTGAGTAATAATCGTTCAGAGAAAAATTCTTTCAGAACAATGATGCATCAGAATATTGAACTACCATTGTAACATTTAAGGTAGTCACAAGTTGGCTTTAAAAAAAATAATATTTTGAGCAAAAACACCCTGTCTGTGTAAATTTGATACTTTTTGCTTAACATTTCAAAATATATCCAATTTATAAGTGCATTGATTCAAGGCCATGATCTCTTAAC
>JAMKCH010003592.1:0-35739 GCA_023653785.1 Ophioderma brevispina | reverse complement strand
GCACGAAAAACAAAAGAAAGCATTTTCTACTAAAAACTATACACGTTACAAATATAAATGTGAACACAAAAGTTGGTGTTAATTAACACCAGAGGAGTGGTCCCGTATTGACTCCGGGATAGGTTTTAAATGACACCAGTAGTTGTTTAATTTGGGGTAATTTGATACTTACACCATATATGTGGTTGTAAAATTAACACCAATTCCGTGTATACCAACATTGTAACACCATAAACTGGTGTATATAACACTCCATGGTGTAGTTGATTCTAACACCATGGTGTCAAGTTAAAGGCGACTCAGAGATTTCAGAGGAGGGCGACCTCAATTTCAAAAATAATTGGGTGTTTTGCATGTACATAATGCTTGCCATCATTATACTAAATCCCTAGTTGAAATTCCTAAAGCTTTTAAATCGAATTCCTTCATATAGAAAATCACAACTTTGTTATAAAAAATTCCGGATCCGGAATTTTTGTAGACCAGATCTATGGGACGTAATACTAACATAAATGTTTACTGACATCAAAACGAAAAATCCGAATTCATCTTCAAAATTTCGGAATTGTGCATTTTGTTTACTATCTTAGTTCCGTTGACTATTTTTCATTATTACACAAAAAAATAATATTTCGAAATCTCTGAAGTCAGTTTTGGCAGTTGCATAGCCTAGCCTAGCCTAGCCCTAGCCTAGCCAAAAATCACCCAAATTGGGCAAATATCTTGCGATTTGGGGTCAAAATTTTGGTATTGTAGTTTCCCCCGGTTTTCCCCCAGAAAAATCACTTTGTCCCCCTCCCCTGAAAATTAAGTCTGGTGCCACATGGGCTGTGCACATTTTCAGTGCAATGTCACAGAAAAGAAAATTCTGACCCCCTTTTTCATGCGTTGGTTGGTTTACATACACTCAAAATTACACCAAGTTGTTCCCCCCCCCCCTCGTTTTCCCTCGGCCAGGAGAAATGACTGATTTTTGGCAAAAAAAAATAGCAATTTGGACAAACAAATAACCAAAATTTGGGCAAATACCTGCGCTTTGGGTCAAAATTTGGTAGGTTTCCCCCAGACGAAAAGGAGAAATCACCTTTGGTCCCCCCCCCCCCCCGGAAAATTAAGTATTTCTGGTGCCAATATGGCTGTGCACATTTTACAGTGCAATTTCACAGAAAGAAACTCTTGACCCCCTTTTTCATCTTCGGTACATACCACTCACATTGGGATGCACCATTTGACTTCAAAGGGGTTGGAAGTTTTCTAAAAAAAAACTTCACCCACCATATGAGCAAAAAAAAAAAAAAAACTTTCCCCGCTTTCCATTAAAAAAAAAAAAAACTTTACCCGCCACCTTATAAAACGCATCCTCAAGTATAGGCAAAAAAAAATCCAAGCCTATGACTGAAGAAAAAAAAAAACTGCTCTCCAAAAGCCAACGAAAAAAACAACTTTCCCGCACCAAAATTCCAAAACCCCCCCCCCTTGAAGTCTAAGGGGGTTCACCCGTCCCTTACACCCCAGTTGTTTAACCCCCCACAACCCCCCCCCGTTGTCTCCCGGCCAGAAGGAAAATGTGGATTTTTGGCAAAAAATAGCGATTTGGGACCAAAAATACAAAATTTGGGTGAAATACCCTTTTTTGCGGACATTTGGGGTCCAACCCCCCCCCCCCCAAAAAAAAATGTATGTTGCACCACTCTTGGCTTTGCACATTTGTTTGATTTGCAATTTCAAAGAGAAATTCATTACACCTTTTCAAACTTTGGCTTTACACAGATTAAATCATGGTACATACCACTCACTTACACCCAAAAGTGCGCCCAATGTATTGAAGTTTATTTCACTCTGTTTGGTTGGGACATTGCCACAGACTCCCTGCATTCCCCTGCATTGCACGCTCTGTTTGGAATGCCCGAAAAGCGGAAATGTAGTCTGCGCGTGCGCGACTTTTACAGTTTCGATGGAATGACACACGGCAAGGCATATGGCGTTTTGTGTACATGAAACGCTCGGAGTACACACCCAATTACGCGTAATATTATAATAAAGAAATAGATAACCCTCAAATAATCAGAATATATTCTCAACTAAGGTATTTTTAAAAACGCTCCAACACACGTTGCGATAATAATTGATATTAGGACGTCAGAATGAAAACAAATTGGTAACGAAATATGACTCTGAAAGGACCATATTTGATGCTTTCGTGTGAAAATTTACCAAAAAGGTTCATACGCATTTGGCAACTTTAAAGTCTCTTTTAAAAAACCGAGCAAATTGAAGAACTCAGTGCAATTTTCTGTGGTAGGTAACCCTCTTCTTATGATCGGCAGATCAAAACTAACCTCGCGCAATGTTTTGTTTACATCGATATTCGCTTGAAAAGTGGCAAGTTAAATTTAAAAACGCAAATATTATGAATGTTGAATGGTCGATCAGCATTCAGGTAAGCGGCCTTGGCCGTTGGCGGGGCGGAACCGGTAATGGCGGGAAATGGAGTTGAATTCGCGGTAAAAACACTGACAACTCTCAACTCTTGAGGGGTTAATTAAGGTGTCGATGGAAGGATAGTTAGCCCCTATGCCCGTCCTAGTGAGGACTAGTTCACGCTGTCATTAGCATATTTTTAATAAAGCAATATTGTGGCGGACTGGATGCCATTGGATGTCAGCATAGCGAGCCCTTAAGGGTTAAAAATCAGTAATGAAATGCTATGGGCAAATACTGCCAGAAGAAATGTTAACTACTGTGTGTGCTGTGGGTAACATTACAGGCATGAAGCCTCCAGCTTCCCGTTCCAGCATGAAATAGCCCTAGCCTAGTATAGCCAAGCCTAGCCTACCAAATAGCATTTTTGTTACCCAGGGTCGGGGCATTTTTTTTTTAAATCACCCAGTGGGGCATTTTTTTTATTTACTCAAACAGTGGGGCATCAATGTTTTTTACTCATCCGTGTTGAGGAGTAAAAACAACCCTTTTGTTTGAGTTGGGGTGCTCGGATGGACAAAGGATAGTTAGCCCCCATATACCTGTTCTTCATGTTTAGTGAGGGTAGTGGGTTATATTCTGTAATTAAAGCATATTGTGGGGACTGGAATGCCCATTGGAGTAGCATAGATGTGAGGCTGCCTGGCCAGATAACTCAGTAATGAAAATTTTAAGAAATGCTATGGAAAAATACTGCCAGAAGTATGAAGAAATGTGTTGTGTGTCCCGTGTGTGTACATGATAGTCTCCAGTCCCAGCATAGCTAGCCATAGTCTAGCCATGCCCAAGCCTCTAGCCTACCAAATATCATTTTTTACCAGTGGGGCATTTTTTTACTCACGAGTGGGGCAAAGTTTTTTTATTACTAACAGGGGGGCATTTTTTTTGTTACTCATCAGTGTTGATGAGAAAACAAAAAAAATTTCTGAGTTTGGGTTTGATGGAAAGAAGTTAGCCCCCCCCTATCACCTGTCCTAGTGAGCACGGCTGGAAAAAATCAATTTTTTCCCGGCAAGGAAAGTCAAAGAGTTCCTGCGACTATACGGCTGTTTTGTAAGACATCGCGGAGTGTTAGAGGCAAGGGGGGGGGGAGGGGGGGGGGGTGTCTGAGGGGGATTCCCCCTCCGAAGCTGAAGCTTTTTGAAAAACGAGTTCAATTGAAGCTATTTGGTGAGCATTTTTAACACTTTTTAAGTGATATGGAAGGCTCAGAATCGTATTAGATTGTGCCCAAATTCGACCCTAATTACCAATACCAAGCAAAAATACACGGGAGAAGAAGAAGCAAGATTACTTACACAATAAATATCCAAGTTTGACTGTTTGCTGATTGACTTGAAATATGGTTTTCAAGCCGTCCCCATGATTCTTCACACGGGTGATGGAGACGAGCTGTGTGTAAGACAGCACAGCACCATCACCCATTTTGCTATGCAGTTGATGTTCATTTGTGCTAGATTCAGCCACGTGGGAATAAGTTTATTTTTAATTTTTCTTTTTTTATTAATTTTATATTCAAAATTGACACATCATCAAAAAGATGTATGTAATCTTACAACAAAGGGACACTATTGTTTTAAATTCTTTTCGCATTTAAAATTATTTTCAACGAAACCATTTCCTAAATAAATACACAGATCCGACCGGTTGAACTGGAGTGAACTAAAGTTGATACAACGTGCGCTGATGACTGATAGACATTTTGCTACAGTGATGAGGGTCGGCTTTCTTGCGCTAGAGTTTGTGGTGATTTTATCCCGAGACGTAGCTATTTTCGTCTCCAGATTTTATCACGAAATAAACCAATGTACTCAAGATTCACTTTTCCTACTTTTATTTTAATTAATGGTTTATTTTACTTTGTTTCCCTTGATTATTTTACTATGTTTTCCTGATATCAAATTTTCGTTGATTTTCCTTATTTTTTTTCTCTTCTTTTCTTTTGACGATCACTAAAATTTCCCGCGAGTTGCAGGATTTCCCCGGCAATGAGCTTCCCGGTTCTTGCCGTGTTTTTTTTCCCGCCGTGCTAGTGAGGCTAGTCTAGATTAATATTATTCTGTAATAAAAGCAGTAATAAAATAGTAATAATGCTCTGAGGAAAATACTGCCAGAATACAAATTGGTTTGTGTGTGTGCAATGGCATTACAATGATAGCCATCCCAGTTCCCAGCATAGCTTAGCCTATAGTGTGTCATTTTTAAGTGGTGACGTCACGCGCCTTATGTTGCACAGCCACGAATCGCCGCAAGTTATCCTTGGGAATCATAGCATGATACGCGCGTGAATAAAGGCCGACACCACGACGAGATGACGTTGTGGACGCAGAGCCGCAGTTATGACGCACCTTCAACTTGAGATTGACAAACAGTTGGTAAAGCCTAGCCTACCAATAGCATTTTTTTACCCAGTGCGGGCATTTTGTAAACCACCAGTGGGCAATATTTTTTTAAATTTTAACTCAACAATGGGGCTTTTTTTTACTCTAGCAGTGGGGCATTTTTCAACACTCAACCCCGTGACCGTGGGGATTTTTTTTCTCATCAGTGCAAGAGTGGGGCATTTTTTTTTACTCACCAGTGGCGGCAAATTTTTTTTACTACAAGTGGAGCAATTTTTTTTATTTACTCACCAGTGGGTCATTTTTTTTACTAACAGTGCGACAATATTTTTACTCACCAGTGGGGAAATTTTTTACTCCCAGTGCATGGCGGGTTTTTTTATCACCAGAGGTGGATTTTTTTTTTCAAAAAACTAGTAACGAACTACCGTGTTGTTCCTAATAAATGCCCGGCTCTATAATAAACGCCCCCCTACGATTTTTGGATAAAACAATTCAGCAAATGAGTAAGCCTACCTTTAAATAACATGATTTCCATGGCCTGACTGTCGTAATCGTATAGTTGATTTAGTAGGGAAACTTGACCTCCGGAGGTGCGAAAACAGCGTCCCCCCCCTGCTCGTTCGTTTGTATAATTGCTAATCAGCAAAATAAGCGTTGTGTTAAGGGTGATTTTTGCGGGATTTGCTTGTCCATTTTGATGTAATAACGCACTCCCTTTTGAAAAAATGCACCGCCCCCGGGGTATTTATTAGGAAAAATACGGGTAAGTCCATAATAAAGCTTTTACACACTATAGAGCATCCGCTTAGCTGCGTAGCGTTGCTTGAGTCGCACTTTTTAAAAGTGCAAGTTGGGTCAAAACTAATTCCTGTCGTAAGGTTCATAGTCCATAGATAATCATAAAAAAAGGATAAGCCTATACTCCATTTACATTCCTCGAGTCAGTGACGTCAACAGCGTTCTGACACCAAATGGTGGTTGTAATCTTTCACGCCGCCTTTAGACACGTTTCATGCGTACGTTAGCGTTTTGAATCAATGCTTTCGATTAATGTTGCAACTATTGCGTTACACACTGCAAGTCACTAAACTCAAGGTAAAAACACAACCATAAAATTTAAAAAAGGGGGTGCTTTTCATAAATTGAAAAAAAAGTCAACTAAGAGGTCATGAATGGAAAAAAAAAGTCCACTAGAGTCATATTTACATGGGGCCGTAGCCAGGGGGGGTGCGACGCACCCCCCCAAAAAAAACGAGAAAGGGCAGCGTTATGATGTTGAAGGTCGCTTTGTATGTTCAAGGTCCGTTTTGGTTGCAAGTTAAATTTGCGGCTTGCCGTTAAAATTGTGTTGTTTTAAGGGGGTGTGATGCATTGATATGAATGGACAAGTAGCTGTAAAATCCATCTTACGCATAGGTGTTATTTATGGTGTTTCTAACGCTTGGATGAGGTCATGCCCACCTAACCCCCACCCCCCACCCTCCCGTCTTCAGAATTTGGAGACGACGGTTGAATTGGGTTTTGATTGAATGTGAAAACTTGTGGTCAACTGCAGTGCCAGCGGAGCGGGAAAATAGCTTTGTGATACACAAAAGGTCTGCTTCTGGCAAAAATCCGCACCCCCCCACATAAAATTCCTGGCTACGGGCCCCCGGTTTAAATGTAACCCTACAATTCCCTAAATCAATTACTAATAATACAATCACACAGACAATAAGGACTACATTTTTACTTGAATTATTTAACTTAATCCAGAGTATTTGAAACTTGTTGCAATGCAATGTAGCACAGCGATATTTGTGCAGGGGAGAGCAATTTATTTTTTACAAATAATCTCTTAGTAACATACAAACTCAAATTATTAAAAAACATTCAGGTAATTCCCATCATTGATGTGCTTCATGTCTGTCTGGAAATTCAGAGGGAAGGACCCTCAATGTTCTAACAAATCACACTTTTTGACACTTCTGTACATTTACATTCGCTTTGTCCCATACAAATAATTGTGAACAGCTAAGCTTAATTTCCTTCATATAGCAAAATTAAGACTTTGTAACCTATGAAATGGTTTTATAGGTGCAAGGCTCGCACTTTCAAACCAATGGGCATTTGGTGACAGAGGACCGGCAGAGGCCTGAAAAAAAAAAATAGGTGAGAGACAGCCAAATTGCCCCAAAATAGGGATTTTCAGAGTGACAAATTGTCAAAAATTAAAAAAAAAAAATACCAAAATTTTTCTTTAAAAAAAATGAAGATTTTTGGGTTAAATATTTCAAAACTTTTCTCAAAAATAGGGGTCTTTGGGTGGACAGTGGTAAAATTTTCACAAAATAAAAAAAGTCAAAAAAACAAAGAAATTAAACAAAAATATGGAGTCTTTGGGGGACAACGAGCCGAAAGGGGGGGGGGGTCTTTAAAAGCCTTAATAGTGTGGCTTCCAAAGAGGAGTGCCACCGGGTTGCTAATGTAACAAAATTCCCTATCGTACTCTTAATACCACACATAAGTGTTTACCGTGGGAAAGCCAAGAAGCATGACCTAGCGGTTAGGGTGCTTGCATGTGGACGCAATTTACAAAAAACAAATAAAATTAACAGGTTCTAACTCCCCGGGGGGTGGTCACTTGCTGGAAGTTATTGAGGGGGGGTAGGTACTCCATTTCGGATTTGATCTGTTACAGATTCCCGCTCTCATCCAGTGTTTCACTTGCAATGGGCAAATGAAATTGAATCATGAAGATTCCCGTCCTTAGGAGGGAACTTTAAGCCATCGGTTTCCCGTGTACAGAAAGCATCAACGTACAGTACAGCACAGCCAGTGTCAAATATGGAGTGGTAGGGTGTGGATTGAAAATCCACGATGTTACCAATAAGCCTCAGCCTCAAAGCGGGCCATATTAGGGTTTATTTAGACCCCAAATATACAAGAAAGAAGACTTAAATGGCTCAACGATGCTTTAATGGGGTCCACCCTCTAGGTCAAATTGCACCCAACAAAACCAGTGCAAATAGAAGATAACGACAAAAATATTTGACCTCACATGGACGGAATCCATGGGGGCTTCATAAGGGGAGGCAGTTTTAATAACCCACGTAGGGAGTTTCCGCAAATCTGACCCATTCTCACACACTTTTTTTTCTGACACTATGAATTCAGAAAACCATTATGGAATAAAGCATAAAGGTTTATTCCGTTAAAGGTTTCTGAATTCATAAGTGCTGTCAGAAAAAAAAAAAGTGTCAGATGGGTTCAGGTTACGGAAACAGGAAACTCCCTACTTAGGGGACCCATCTGACCCCACTTGCCAAATTCATAAGCGAGTGTCAGGATAAAAAATACTACGGGGGGAGTTTGGTCATTATATTGAAACACACACTAATGCAGTTAGGATCACCCAATGGGCAGGACTGTAAGTTGGAATCAGAGATTTGCCAACAAAAAAATGGTTGGGCTTGTAAGTTGGTGTATGCAGCACCAAGGAGAGGTATGAGCCGATTTCCCCCCCATTCTTATCTTCTCCCCCCTTTGCACATTATTAATTGTGCATCCCTGATTTACAAATCATTGCACCAATGGCGATGTTCATTCTTTCTTATGAAGAAGAGACTCTACATTAATTGTCTTGTTTGCCAGTGCTGCATGTGTGCAGGGGCAGAGCCAGAGGAAACCGAGAAAGAGAGGAAAATCATTAGAAGGGGCGAAATTTTACGTGGTTTTTAACTCATATAGTTGAAAAAAATTAATTTTATCGCATTTTTATTGCTTAAACCCAGTTTTTCATGAATTTTGAAACTCTCAGGGGGGGAGGGAAATCACACACGCCGCACGTACCCCCACCTGCATGTGTGTTTTATGGTAACGTGTAGCTGCCACAAAGTACGTGTTTGCGCAGTTCAAATGGGTGTGGATGATCTACTCAATTCAAATTTCTGGGTAATGATTTTCTAGGACAGGATGGGGGAGGACGGGCGCAGGAAAACACCCTTAGTTCCTCCTGGAAAAACATCATACAATGCTGTTGGGGTGTGGACTTGTGACGACACAATATTTATATTTATTTTTCCGTGCCTGGTCATATAACAAATCAATACTGGGATTAGTTCCCACTAGACTAGATAGTAAATGTTGGCTTTCGGATTGTGAGGAAATTTATTGGGTGGCACGTTCTGCGTGTCGTTCGAAAATACCCATGCAACACATACACAAATGCACGCAAATTTGTGGCTGGAATGCAAAGCTTCCCATATTTACCCTGCACATGTGTTATCTGTAAAATGTTGTCATGAAATTGTTTGTTTGTAAATTTTAAAATATAATGTCACGACGAACCACTCACCCTTACTAATTGGTTAAAATGCCGTCGTACTTATGATCTCATTATTATTTTCCTCACCAGGGGTACACTTTGCATGTGCAAGTAAATTATTTTGCGCAGGTAACTGTAGAATACATGCACAGGTGCATGGACTTTTTATTTGTATTTTGAACACTGCTTTTCTGGTATGAATTTCCTGAGGTAATTGTAACACAAAGTGAAATAATTGCTCATCTCTTGGAGGAGCATGTCAAAATGTGAGGTGGATGTGCAAGTACAGGCCAAGGGCTGGCCTTTGCATTGTTTTTTGTAGCAGTTCGAAGCAGCTCACACATTGAAGAGCAGCCTTCACTTTGAAGACAATTTGGGCCCATGGTAGCAGGCTAATATCCACCAAATGGAGTGCACATCTTGGGACAGATCTACTCAGATCTATTCACCCGGAAGCAGAACACCAATGGCACAATGTCCCTACATACAGAAAAAACAAATATATGAAAGTTTACTGTCAAAAAAATACATCAACAAATAAAACACGATCTTTACAAAATTGAACCATCAGATAAATCCAGTCCATACCCCCACCTCCCCAAAACAGATTCTTGTTATGCCCTGAATTTCAAAGAGTATTCCATGTCTGAAGATCTGATTTTTTTTCTCTTTTTTTTTGGCGGGGGGGGGGGAATAATTGTTTCCAACACTCAATTAAAATATTTAACTTTCTTTACACAATGACCAGAGTTTTGAGGCTGATCAGTTCAGGGTTAGCATTTTGTCCATCTGTGACAACAATATTTCATTGCGTGTATTTTTAGTAAACCACACCCCACACCCACCCAAATTTTATACAAATTCATTGAAATTTATTAAATGACCCTATTGGCCCAATATAACATCATCCCTAAACACCGGATTTATCGTAGTATAGTAAAAAGTTTTTGTATCTGAGAAAGAAAGGCCTACTCTTTCATATACCGTAATCAAAATAATTTATACAGATGGGGTATTGGGGTCACTATATTAACCCAAGATGAAAAGTTTACATTTAATAGTTCACTTGTGTGATACGAGGCTAGCAGAGTATATGTACATGCTGCATGCACAAACGTACTATAGTTGGAGTAATAATTTCTTGGCCAGGTAATACTAGGTACGCCCGCTTCCCATGTTCCCCGCCAAAACGGCGCACCACTGGGTTGCACATAGACGCAGTTCATGCAACAAGCAACGCGCGTGTACGTCACGGCCAAGAAATTATTACTAAAACTATAGCAAAAGCAATACTTTTATTTCATTTTTAGGCAAGAACAGACTAAACAGATTTGTCTCAGGATGGAAACAAGGGCTGCATATCAGGTTCTCGTAACCCTCCCTCACTTTTGGGATATGGTCAAATGTTTTCATAACGGTGCATTTCTCATCCTTTATCTTCCATGATGATTAAAAAGTTCAGCAATCCTTGTGTGCGGTTAAATGCTCATTTCAAAAGCTATTTTTAGTGCACAATCATGACAATGAGACAGAACTGTTCTTGGCCTTATTATCAATATCAATTTCTGACTTACTTCAAATGCGGACTGACCTTGTTGCTCCAACAGAGTTGTTTTTCACCAGCTTTGGCAGGTTGCAATGTTGAGCCGATGAGTCTGGATTGATAGCAATCACATGATGATCAGTTGCAGTGATGATGCATGCAGTTTTGCACATGACATGTAGCTGAGCTTGCTTTAGCATGCATGCATGATTGCTTAGCCTAGGCTTAGGCCTGCTGCTTTATTGTTGAAAATCAATCCAAGTTGAATCTCTAGAATTATTTATTTTGGTATGCCAATGTTTGTTCGATGTCTGGCAAACTCATTAAAGTCATGATTCAGATCGTGAATTGGTCCGTATGCGTTGTGTTGTCAACTTCACAAATCATTAGCGGGCGGTAACCTGATGCTACACACAACTGAGTCCTGTGGTCTTGTTACGCAACTCCTCACCAATTTTGATCCCCGAGGTTCGTCTCCGATCGATTTACGCATTTGTCGTATCAGCAAAGCGTACAGAGTGAATAAGGTGGTGTAACTCGATTACTTGACTGTCATCGGTGGCCCTACTTGATAAAGTTTGGTTCGATCAAGATATACTTAAGACTCAGTTTGTTACGCGGCTGTCATCAAAGTAATCAAACCATGTGCTTTCCTGAAAATTTGTTTCGTTCTAAGCCTCGTTTCACTGTGCGTTTTATTTTGCACACTCCATATCGATATTTATGGATTTATCAGCTTCAAAGCGAATTAAAAGTAGTAAATATAAGACAAAAAGAAATTTTTCCATAAAAACTGTAGCCAATGACGATTGTAAAAATGTGTATTACAAGGAAATGTGTTATATCGTCGACTTTAACAAACTGCTACGCATGTGCAAACGAATTTCCACTGGCAAACAGACGTGCTGAAACATGGATACAAAAATTTCAATTGCACTTTTCTTTCTGATTGGTCAAAACCTTGTTACTGTGCTAGATGACGTTTTATTTACTGTTATACTGGGATTCCCTGGAGACTTTTCTATTTTCGAGGGGAGACGGCTATCACAATAAAATTGAATTGGATTTTACGTGAGAATTTATTTGGTAATATTAAACCCCGGTTATTAGACATAACAACTTTTTCACCATCTTTTTTTTCGGTCATTGGTGGAAATCTTTGGGTGTTTTTGGGCCTCGGTATTTTTTTTCCTTCGGGAGCTTACGCTCCCCTCGGAAAAATACCAACCCCTTACGGCCCCAAACCAACACCAAGATTTCACCACAATGACCCAAAAAAGATAGTGCGCATTTATTATTGCTAACCAGCAAATTGAATAGATAGCCCGCCAAGACCCAGCGGTTTTTGTTTTATTTAGCTTCCCGGGTTTATCACGTTCACACTCCAGGGAGTCTAGACTATGAAACTAAGCCCAGTTTTCTCAGGCATTTCCACTACGCTACGATAGTCTCCTATTATATACTCATATATAGATCCTGTCATCTGATTGGTTAAAAGTGGAGGCATAAATTCAACTAGCTTCAAGAATTGAACCAAAAATGAACTATTCCCTGGGAGGCGGGCATCTCATTCATGACCAATACCCTGGACACCTCTTCCCAACATCGAGACTGCTGACGGACCATATATCCATCCGTATTATGAGTGTACATATTGAAGCTGGTGTTTGTAGAGATGAAGATAAGCAGACGTATTTTGTTTACTCGTATGCGGGGAGTCTGTGCTGTAGTGTAAAGTCTGATACAAACCGGGGATACAAACAGAGCAAGTGAAATGGCTGAATGCAGCATCAGTAGGCCTATTTGCTCTGAGGTTGTGTTACTGCTCGTACTTGAACCCTATCCCCTCTGAGTTGTTTTGACAGCGATCTGTCATATAGCGCGCCAAGTCGCCCGGCCCGTCGCGCTTGGAAATTTTATTATAAAATGGCTGCGCCCATGAATCGGGCACTCAGGTTTGACGGGTCGACTGCGGCCACGATTTTCGACCGTTGATAGCACCTAGGTCCAAAGATTTCTGCATAAAATACGAGACACATTGTGTTAATAGGGGATTGTAACAGAAATATAAGTTGGAAATTATCACATTTTCTTCGTGATGTGTGTTGGTTTATTATCTGTTAGGGAAATGCTTGTAGCGGTGATTGTAAAAGTTGCTGAGTTCGGCACATTCGGAGGCGCAAGGAAAAATTGTACACATCTTGCCGACAAAAAAATGGCAAGAAGTCGATTACGGCGATCGTTTTGGGCTCCAACATCACTTCCTCAACACAAGAAAAGGTGATTGCTAATTCTGAACAAGTTTTGGGACCCTACCTAGGGCCTAGGCTATATGACAAATTCTAAGTTAACCAAATGGTTAACCATGCATGTAACCGCCATGACAAACATCATCACATGGCCTACGCTCATGAGCTAACAGGATATAGGCCTGTGTTAGGACAAAAATCTATATATTCGGTATTATACACAAATATTGACTGCTTTGTATTCGGAGCATGGTTGGGGAACTACTAGGCCCCTCGGTGATCTCGAAAACCAGACCTATGCCCTCGGCTTACGCCTCGGGGCAGAGTATGGTTTCGAGATCAAACTGGGCACTTTATGTTTTCAACCATGCCCCCTAAGCAGTCAATTTTGTATAATATTACTCTTCATAGGGGTAAGAGCGGTAAGTAAGGGATTTCCAGTCAACTCGGCACCAACCCATTTCGGCCAACAGTCAAACTCAGGCTGCCAGCTGCCCCAAACAACTCGGCCCCAACCAATCGGCCACAATCCCTTACCAACTCGGCCCCAACCCCTTACCCAGATCGGCCCCAAATATTGACCAACTCGGCCCCAAACCTTGACAACTCGCCCCAATCCTGACAAACTGGCCCCCAAATCCTGACCCAATCGGACTCAAACCAAACTCGGCCCCATGCTATGCGCAGAGGATAAGGTCCTTCTGATTTGTTGTGATTCATTTGTCTCGTGTTTTTGTTTGTTTTTGGGTGTGTTTCAAAAAAGGATGGTCTATCTGGAAAATTCTTTTGATGGTATTTTTAGATGGCTTCTTTTTCGGCGGCTTCGCGCCCAATTTTTTCCACCTGGACCAGTTTTAAAAATAAAATCTCAGGAAACATTAAAATAAAACGGTAAATGTGATCTTTACAAAATATGCCGAGTGGGATGCTGAGCTGAGACTAACTCTAAACATTTGAATGGGATCAAATACAAAGAAACAACCAATGCAATTGGACCCCAAAATGTTCCATATAACACACCAATTGAACTGATGTGACATCCAAACAGTAATCATGAATCGATAAGCGGACCATGACTCGGTCAGTCTAATGGCTGTGAGAGGGCTGATGGATTTTTACCCCGGGATTTCGATTAGTGCACATCCGAAGGCTAGTGAGCTTAGAACCGGATGAGTGGATGTGCGTGATATACTAAACTCAGTGTCCGATTTAGGAAATTAAGTGACATGCACAATTAGATCTTTTCCTTGAAAATAGGTGGAATTGCACCAAAAATTTCACATGCACAACAAATGACATACCGGGCCAATGTACGTGGCAATTGTGCATGTTAAAAACCCCTCCTCTACATCAGAACACGACAAAATATGTTTCGGACACAAATGTGATACAAAATGTACGTACAAAGTATGGGAGGTCAGACATGACGGAGGTATGAAAATATTATTTGGGGGGCCCTGAGAGTTAATATATACAGTTCAAAAAAAGTAAGTCCCCCTGACAAATGTGAGATTTTCTAAGACAAGTTAGGCTCCTTAACCTGTAACAAAAATGAAAATGTACACGGAAATGTTACACATTAATGGGCAAAAACAGTAGTTAACAGTAGTTAACCTCCGGGAAACGACTCATTTCATAAATTGATGACAAATAAAAAGTGACACTTTTTTGCATCTATAGGCCTTTCCTTTACAGAAGAGAGAAAATCAAGTTTTTAAAGATTCTTTTTCCCCGTATTCTGAACATCCGAGCCCATAAATTGGTACACATGACTAGCTTTGAGTCTCTTCTTTCCAGTGGTATCAACATAAATATTCAACATCCATGATGACGTCACTAGGACATCATAAGGTGGCAGGAGGACAGTATAAAAAAAAATAATGGATTATCAGGGTGAAAAATTGATTATTTGAATATTGCCGACTTCAAAAAGGTAGCACTAAAAACTATCTGAGTATAAATCTAGTCATCCAAAGAGGACAAAAACCCGGTGTCGAAATCGGATATTCCAAACATTTAGGTGAAAAAAAAACACATTTTTCCCCCATCCTACACTGTGGTACTATGGAAATTGACAGTTGTGCTGACATGTGAACATTATAACGTCAGTCTGACGTAATCTAGGCATGTTGTTACTGTTTTGGTACCAATGGAAAGGACAGATGACCATAGCTATCCATTGGTACCAAAATCAAGTGGTCTGAGGGTTTTTTGAATTTCCTGTGTTGTACTAGGCATGTTGGGACTTCCCTCAGGATTTCTCGATTGTTATTAAAATCATATGCACAAAAGGCCAATTTTAATTCGTCATCAATTAATAAATGACGTCATTTCAAGGGAAGAAGATTGACTATGTGTGTTTTTTTTTTGCACTTTAATGTTGTAAACATGTGTGAACATTTTACATTTTTGAGCGGTTAAGGAGCCTATCTTTTCCAGAAAATGTACTTTGTCGGGGGGGGGGGGACTTATTTATTTTGAAAACTGTATACATGTTATTTCCCTTCCGGCCATTATGAAACCGATCTGACAATCAATGCATAAATGATTTTTTGTTAGTGGCAAAATGGCATTTAGGGTTTAAGGGATCTGGTAGCACTGGTTTGTGGATGGAGGTGTGCCTGTGTCACTGTATAGGGTGAACTGTCTGCAAAATGCATCGATGTGCAAGGAAATATGCTTAAAGCAATATTAGCACTTTTTGAGAGCACCCTCAATTTTTCAAAAAATTTTGAGATTACTTAACACGGTTGTAGTGGTAACGGGCTAGTAAACTATACCTGTGAATGGTTAAGCTCGAAAAATGGCCCATAATTAGGCGCCACTTTGTGTCAACTGAGGGTTAATTTCAAAGTGAGGTAAAAGTTGTTTGCTACTCGTTTTCTTCTTGCCAAGGCTACAGGTTTTCATAAAAATACCTTGGCTCGTTAGTTGTTCACCCCTCTCAAATAAAAATTCAAGTTGACTTGTTGGTTCCCCCGCCAACTTTAGTTGGCAAAGGGGTGACTATAGAAAGGCCCTGCGTCAGTGTGTGTGTGTGAGGGTGTGTTGTGTGTGTGTGATTGTGTGCGTGTGTGGTCCAAACAATTATCTCTGGATCTAAGCAAGTGGGGGTGTCATCTTCGCAACATAGATGCATCTCAAATAGGCGTTGGCTTGGGAGTAAAGTGGGTCATGTGACATAGGTCAAAGGTCAATATGCGTCAAAATAGGCGTTCAAATTTGGTCAAAATAGGATTAGGGTTATAAGCCTTGTAACACGATATCTTTTGATCGAAGCAAGTATGGATGTACATCTTCGCACCATAGATTTCACCCAAGTAGACGGTGGATTAGTTCGGAGGTTGGTCATGTGGAATGGGTCAAGAAGGTTCAAATATGGTCAAAAATAGGGTCAATTTGGTCAAAAAATAGAGATATAAGCCTTGTATAAACACGATATCTTTGATTTAAGCAAGTATGGGCCCATTTCGCACCATAGATGTTCACCCAAGGACGGTGATGAGTTCGGATGGTTGGGTGGGGCATGTCATGTGGCATGGGTCAAAGGGTCAAATGCGGTCAAAAAATGGGATTAAAATGGGCTATAAGCTTGGCATTTGGCGGTGGTGAAACTTGGTGGTTGTGGTAAACATTCCCAGTGCAGAAAAAATTGAAGCTTTGGGTTCATTCAAGGTCCATGTGGGTCATTTCAAGGTAAATGGGATAATATTGTTATAACCTTGTCAAATGGTGGTAGGATGATGAAACTTGGTGGTTGTGGTCAACATTTAGTGCCGAAAAAATTGAAGGTCCCTTCAATGGTTGCGGGGTCATCAGGTCAAACGAATTAATTTGCTATAGCCCTTCTCAATTGTGGTAGGATAAAATTTGGTGGGTGTGGTCAACATTCAGTGACAAAAAATTTGAAGGGCTCATTTCAAGGTATTCGGGTTCATTCAAGGTCAAGCCAACTAAGTAGGGGGTAGGATGATGATGAAACTGGTGGGTGTGGTCACATTCAGTGCCAAAAAAATTGAAGGTCATTTCAAGGTCATGCGGGGTCATCCAAGTCAAATCACTAAGTATGCGGATTGATGAACTTGGTGGGTGTGGTCAACATTCAGTGCCAAAATGTGATGGGCATTTCAACGGTCATGTGGGTCATCCAAGGTAAAATCCATACACATGGTAGTAGGTCATGAAAAAAATGATGGTTTGTAGTACGAATTCATTGCGAAAATTTGAAGGTCAGTTCAAGGTCGTGGGGGTATTCAAGGTCAAGAACGCAATATGTGGTAGTAGGTCATGAAACTTTGGGCGATGTGCGTCAACATTCCAAACTGAAAAATTGTGAAGGTCATTTCAAGGTCAAGAGTAGGGTCATCTAAGGTCAAATAACTACAAATAGTTGTATGGTCAATGTACTCAACATTTGATACCGTCAAATTGCAACTGCTATGGCAGCAGCCTCAGTGGTTTGAGAACCACTTATTTCCATCACAATTCTCCCTGTGATCTTAAAATTATATTTCCCTCCATTTACTATCGCGACGGACGGGGAACCTTTGTGGTTCGAGAACCGCCTTGTTTAATTTTGGGTAATTTTGTTGAAAAATGAATTCAAAATTACAAATGAATAATGTACATTGACTTGTCCATATAATGACAATGGACATTGGGCAACAGAAAGTATGCCCCAGGCTTCCTCTAGGACAAATTTGAATAAATTTGGTTGATATTTCACAGATATATGGCAAATTCAAGGTGTATTTTGTGACCAAAAATGGGAAATGACTACCAATAGTTTACTTCACACTGAAAATAATCAATGTATGGCTCTGATAATTCAATGGTTTAAAGCTCTTCGTATAGGTAATAGGGACAAATAATGCCAGCTGGCCAGGATAGTTGATATCAATGTTTGTAAAAAGTTGGATGTGACATATTACAATATGTGAACGGACAACTAATGATGTTGAATAAGTGTTTTCAACCAAAGAATGCTTGAAGATTGAACATTTTATGAGTTCCTACAACACAGTAGAATATTTCAAAACACTTTATTGGGAATCAGCAGTATATTGGCTAGTTTTAGGGGTGGATGTGACATTTCTATCTTGTGAACGGACAATTGCATTATTATGAGTAGTTGTTTAATCTGAAGAATTATGTTTTATTCAGTCCAACTGAATTTTTTGCCAGGGGACTATAGAAATGCCCTGCGTCCGTGTGTGTGTGTGTGTGCGTGTGTGTGTCCCAAGCAATATCTCTGGATCTAAGCAAGTGTGGGTGTCCATCTTCGCAACATAGATGCATCTCAAATAGGCGTTGGCTGGGATGTAAAGTGGGTCATGTGACATAGGTCAAAGGTCAAATATGGTCAAAAATAGGATCATAGCATTTTATTTGCAGAAGTGTTTGATAAAGGTTTGAACATGGGTCAAAGGTCATTTAGAGTCATTAGAGGTCAAAACATGTAATGCCCACAGGAGTCTTGTACCAATTCTTTTGGGTAGGTTCGGTGGTCACAGTAACCTATTTGCAGAAGTTCTATATATTTTTGACCAATGGGTCAAAGGTCACGTAGAGTTATTAAGAGGTCAAACGGGCACTAGGTCAAAAAGTCGATTTGTGCATACCCATAGAGTCCTTTACCACTGTAGGGGTGGGCTATAAAATGATGTTTACGATCATTTTGTCCTAACCTCTTGATTTGATGCATCTGATCTCCTGATCATTTGACACCAATTTTTTGGTCAAAATCGGCCCAAAAATGAGAAAGTGCCGCCTAAAACTCCAAATTTGGGGGGGGGGCTGAAGAGGGTCTGAAATGATAAATGGTCAATTACTGGAATGACATACCACATTTTAGCAATGTTAGGGTTAATTTTTATTTTTTTTGAGTGTCAAGGTAATCCATTTTGATGAATTTCTTCAGAGTTTTGTTTTTCGTTTTCATAAAATTACAGCCATTTTAACATAAAATTAAGCCATGAGGGCGCTTTGCACGGTCACGCCCTAACCGTACCCATTTTGAGATATTTTTTCTGTGTAGAATGAAGATAAGCCCGTATTAAAGTATCTTCTGAAATTTTAAGTCACACAGCTCTTTTTCGTTTGGTCACAGCGCCAATGTTTAAATTTGACAATTCTCTATTGAAAATTAAGGTGAAAAGTTTGTTTGACCTAACACACAACCCTATGGCAAAAAATTGCGTAATGATATTCCAATTAACTGGCTCCTAAGCGAAACCGTTCAGTTTTAAAAGCTCAAATTTCTGGTATGTACTATCATTATATTACCTTTAGAATAAGTATTGTCAAATGCTTGCAATAAGAAAGCGCATGTACCTTTTAAATGGCAAAAGCCGCCCTCATAGCTGAATTTAACCCAAAATGGCCATTTTTGCGAACGCGGTAGGTAGCTCTGACACTGCTGAAACATTTAACAAAATGGAGTCTTTGACCTCAATAACACATTTTAGATACATACAAAGAAGGGCTAAATGTCATATATAGGAATAAATTACCGATATTGACAAATTAAATCATTTTCAGACCCCCCACTTAAATCACATTTTTGGGTGGCACCTTCTCATTTTTGACTGATTTTTGGACAAATTTGGTGTCAAATGCTCAGGATAAAGCTGCATCAAATAAGAGTTAGGACAAAATGCTCTGAAATATCATGATTTTTCTCACCCCTGTTTAGCCCACCTTCTATTACCAGTGGTTCCTTTAATTTATCATAGCAATTTTTATTGCAGAAGTCTTTGATAGGTTTAAACATGGGTCAAATGTCATTTAGAGTCATTGGAGGTCAAAACTTGTACGCTATAGGGTCTTGCCACCAGTTGTTCTTTGATCAAGGTTTGGTGGCGGAGTAACTTATTCTGCAAAATTTCTATATATTTTGAGCAAATGGGGCAAAGGTCCACTATAGGGTCATGAAGGTCACAGGTCATATAGGGTCATTAGAGGTTAATGGTCATATTGGGTCATTAGAGGTCAAAATGGGCACATGGGTCACAATAGGTCCATTTTCCCTGTGCATACCCATAGAGTGTCCTTTGCCATTGGTTCCTTAGTTTTGTCATAACCTTTTATTTGTAGAGTGTTTTAAAGTTGAACATGGGTCAAGGTCATTTAGAGTCAGTAGAGGTCAAAACTGTACTGCACCCAAGAGTATGTACCAGTTGTTCTTTTGAGCATTTGTAGTCAACATAACGTATTTGCAGAATTTCTATATCTTTTGACAAATGGGGTCAAAGGTCCCATAGGGTCATTATAGGTCAAAAGGGCACATGGGTGACAAGAGGTCATATCTATGCATACCCATAGCGTCATGGACCAGTGGTTCCTTAATTTAGTTTGTCCCGTCCAAAATATTTTATTTGCAAAAATTTTTTATTATTATAGATTGACAAAATAGGGTACAAAGAGTCATAGGGTCATTCGAGGTCACATTGTGTACTCGCCATATAGACTTGGTTCAGTGGTTTCCTGTTGACTTCGGGGGGGGGGGGTGGTATGACACTATCAGCTTGATTTTGAGCCATTGGGTATTTCCAAACTTAATTTATTGACTGCTACGGTTCCATTTACTATAGTGTAGTAGATAACTCATCAAATGTGCACTTCTGGACAAAGCAAGACCTGGCTCAGATATTCCTTGGGGTGTACAAGCCACCTTCAGAAGGGGGGCCCAAAAATCGGACCTCATTAATGACTCATTGCCCCGCCCCTTTTTTGCATATTGCTTAATGTCAAAATGGAAATTCCTCGGAAACCATCATGTGTTGTACCAAATTAAAGCCTGGAACATAAAGGTTTTCTTAAATTACTTTTAATAGGGTATCTTAGCATTTGGGGTCATTATAGGTCTTTAAAGGTCGTGAGGTCATTTGGTTCAAATTTCCCAAATTTGGTGATCAAATTCCATCCCTTGTCATGCATACAATGAAGGGCAGTTCCTAATTATGTCACACAAATTTCTACATGTAAAAAAAATAAAAATCCTCCAATAACTTGATTTTTTTGTTTCATATCAAAGGTAAATACTATGTATTTTCATGAACAAATAGGCCAATTCAATGTCACAATAATTAGAATTTTGCTGGATATTTACACAAAAAGTGACATGTTGCGGCCGTATATTCCCAAATGGCACTAATCATGCACCTTGTACTACTTTTTTCTCTTATTTAAAACAAGATGCAAATTTGAAAGTTGGTAATAACTTCTTTGATTTTGAAACTTTTGTCTTTTTAAGATCTGTGTTCATATTAAGAAATGACATCATTTCGTCGAAATGTACAAAGTGGAATATTTCTGCACGTAACTTCCACAACCGGTTATCATTGAGAACTTTAAACCCTAAAAGATACAGCCTTTGATTTTATAGTTATTTTTTTTCCTTCGCTTTAATTGCCATGAGTGTACTTCAATTATAATTGTGCAAATTCAAAAACCTGCAAATATATAAAAGTTTCTGGGGCCCCATGTCACGGGATACCTTTTCCATACAATGCACACGAAGTCCAGAGCAAAAATCTTGTGGCGATTGGCGAGCCACTTGCAGTTTCACTAAACAATATAGGTATTCCTGCAGCCTACTACAGCATTTTCTTACTTACCTTGGATATTCAGGTAGCAAGACAAGGTCATAATACCTTTTTCAGGAGTTGTCCACATCCTGAGCAGATCTAGCAGTCTAACCGAAGCCCTTAAGAGCTGGACATTTTGATGTACATGCGGCGAACTGTGTCAGGAACAATTTCAGTGCACATGGAATTGAAATCCATATAGTTACTGTCAAAGAATCAGGATGCTAGTGCTTCCAGCACTCTGGTTTATAGCACGAAATTCTTGGTGATAGCGATTGCACATCAATATCCCATCAATCCCTATATGAATATTGCATTTGGAAGTTGGGCCTCTTTTCATCATCTTTAGTCTTGTTCATGATATCCCTTTATGCACTGAAAGTCTGTACCTATTATTCCCCTCAAAAGCCCAATACTCTCGTATTTTCAATTGTAATTTCAAGATGATCACTACACTGGTCGGTGTTGAAATAATATAGACTGCCATGACCCAGGTTACACCATCTACAGTCTCCAATTCTAAAAAGGATCCATCAAAAGTTGTGATGATCTGCAAAGCAGTCCGTTGAAGCTTTTCCCAAGTAATAAATTATTGAGACTTGGTGTTTGCGCCAGGGTCCCTTGTCAGTTTGGCCAGTTTTCAGAATTGAATTAGAAATTTCAAACACGGCAAAACTGGCTTCTTACAAACTTGTCCAACAGAATCCTGCAAGAATGGTTTGCTAATCATTTCCACAGACACAGAGCCATTTCTCTGTGGAGGCAAGAAGTGTGGTGCTATACTGCCTGACAGTCACCAAGGAGACGCTCAAATTTGGCCCTTGTCATTGTTTTTTGTTTTGTTCAACTATTTCTTTTTCTTTTATAGATTTCATTCATTATGTGCCGCGTTTCCTGGATGTGATTTTCTACAGTTTCGAACATAGCAAAGAAATGCCCGTGCTTCAAGTATTCTCCTGTTTTTTTCATGCGGTATTCAGTGCACTAATTGCGTTGGTACTTCTGTAGCAGTTTCGATAAGTGTCCCGGTCCAAATGGCCTCCATTGGTTACAAGGTCCCTTCCAAATCTACCCAAAATCTGGGTATCTTATAGAACTCCCGACACCATCCTCATTTTTACCGAACTTCATTGTAGTCATGCTATAACTACACTTCTTCGGATTGCTCGGCCTCATACCACCATTTAACACCAATTTTGCCAAGATCCTGCATTTTTAAGTTTTGGCCCCCTGTACATGACCAATCAAAATGTTCAATACCTTCCACCCCCCCCCCAATCACATTTTTCACCCATAGCTCGGTAACTAAACTGCACAATATGCCAAGTACATATTACCGCGATTGCTTATGATGAGACGGATATTTTAGATAACTTTCAACTAATCGAACCACTTTATAGGACTGATCTCCATAGATCCAAGACGCCGCCAAGATGGCCGACAATAGCCACATAACAGTTCAAGGTCGGCCTGGGTAAAATTTGTCCAATTTTCCTCCAAACTGGTTTAAATTTGTTCATTTGGTCCACACGAGATACAATTGTGTATAGGTCTTTGTTTTTGCAGTTCAATATAGAATGTAGAGTTATAGTTTTGGTTACCTCACATAGCCCCAGTCACATTGCATTTTAATTAGCAACAAAATATCCATTAAGGTGAACCATTATTTTTGGCTCCTGTACATAGACAACAATTTGACTAACAAACAGTAAATCTAAAATTTACCCCATGGTGACCTTGGACCTATTTTCCTCAATAACAGTTAAAGTACTACTTCCAGATGGAAACTATACCTTTTTGATCCTCGAAAGGCGATGAACATCTTTTCGGGCACATTATCGACCCTTTCCAATATTTTGACCCTGTATAACCTTGCCCCCATACATATTCACTACTTTGATTTGGTAAACTTTCGATATGTTGTTCTTAAAGGTTTTCCAATACAATTCTGGAGAAATAGATTATGTTCCAATTAGTTATAAGTCATTATGTGTTTTCCTAATTTGACTGCCTATCAATAACTTGAAAATAATCGCAAGTGAATATTAATTGTATAGTTTAAATGGCAATTTATGCATGAAACTCAGTTGCGATTACTGTGGCGTCATACTAAAACCAGGGGCCTGGATTGCATTATATGGGTTATTCCTTTTTTTATCGATCGGCGATTAAGCGCGCTCAAACACCATGCTTACGGTACACAAAGATCAGTAGTGTCGACTGCTAACCACGCACCGCTTGAACTACCGTACAATTTTCAGTGAGGCTGGAGAGTATCTGACAAGTCAAACTATTTTGCCACGATTTTTACACTTCTGCATATTCTATTTAAAAAGAAAAAAGAAATTATGACGAATCTGTTTTGGTAATGTAGGAAACAATCATTTGCCTTTTCAGGAAAAATAATTTAGCTTTACACGCAAAAAAACATCTATTAGGCCTATGCCTCAACTTGGAGTTCCTTCTCCCTGTAGCAATTGATGCAAAGTTCGTCTCCGTACTTCTGAAATGGGCGTAAAGGTAATATGTCGGAAATATTTAAAGCTAACAACGCCTTTGAGCTCCTTTCAGGTCAACAACAGCTGATAATATTAAAATATGCCCCCACCTACAAATAAATATCGGATGAAATTCGCGTTGGAAGTGCAACCCCGGCAGCCCGTTATCAGTGGAGTGGGAAAACCGTGGGGTCTAGTGCATGCTTGGCCGAAACGAGCCCCTGAAAAACACCATGCATCACCGGTTGGTGGCGATACGAGGATGCGACACCCACGTGCAGACTGTTTTACCGCGGCCCTCCACCACAACTTATGCAAAGTATTTCATATTCCAGAAAAATATGAAAGAAAATGACTGTTAAAACTAGAAAATATCCCGTTTTTCCTTGTCATGTCCTGTTTTGTTTATATATACAAATTCCTGGGGGATCATCCAACGCCCCAATATTACTTTATCCAAATATTATACCGCTTTAAAAAAGATGAAATCCGCAAAACGAACATTTCGATCTGAGCTTAAGGTAAGGTTTTGACAACATTATGGTTTAATCCAAATTGTTCTTTTGAAGCTTAGCTAGTATTCTTCATCAGGAATCAGAAATTTAACATGGAATAAAATTAATTCCATCCTTTTTATAAACAAGACGAAAAAGAAAGCACTCTCGCTAGAATCTGGCTTATTTCCCGGTCTCGCAGATCGTCAGTTTGTAATTAAAGTTAGTGCTAAATTGCGGATGACTGACTGCGGTTGTTCGGCATTTTTAATTTTTACAGGAAAATATTAATTCATATTCGATGTTATGAAGCTTTATGAAATGATTCCGAAATACCAGGGAAGGTGGAAATACGAACTGAGTCAATTCAAAACAACGTTCTGACAATGCTTTGCACGCTTTGTATCATGTATGTGCCGTAAACAGTACCGTAAGCATGGTGAAGAATCGCCGATCGATACGAAATGACGTCACAGGAATAACCTCTATTGCAGTAAAGTAGTTGTGGTGCTTCTCACATGTAATTTTCTCAACATAACCCATTGGAGTGACCAATATGATATCACATTTTGATTTTGACACTTTGACAACAAACCTTAACTACGGTTATCATCCACAAAACTGGTCAATGGTATCGTTTGACCTTTAATGACCCCAAGCTGACCTCTACTTACCATATATTCAAATATTTTGATCACTTTAGAACTCTACATGTCTCAAGCTTTAATTTGATACCAAACTTGATATGATTATTGAAAGTAATTATTTTAACATTACTACGAAATATGTATAAAAAAGGGGCGTGGCCTATGACGTCATTAGTATGGTCGAATTTTTGGGCACCCCTTCTGAAATTGCTTTACATACCCCAAGGAAGGTTTGTGCCAAGTTTCATGCTTTTGTCCAGAAGTGCACGATCTTGGTGAAAATTATGACTTATCTACTTCACTACTATGGCAGTCTCGGTCCCAGTGACATTAAAAAGTCATCCCTTAAACCTTTGTTCAAAAGATCTTAGTAACATCATGATAAATTAAGAAAAAATTATTGACTTCAAAATCCGTCGGGGTTAGTGGATTAACCCCGCTGCAAAATAGTGTAATTTCCAATAACGGTCATTTAGATTAAATATTCGTGACCAGGCCTAGTCTTTAGTCAAGTCTGTGTGTAACCGTTCGATATGCGTAAGAGCGCCCTCCTACCGTTAAGTATTTGAAACAGACTAGCACCCGGAAATTGATGCCGTTTTGAATTTGCTGTTGCTGTTAGGTTGGCATGACCTACCCCCCCTGTTTTGACTAGGCGTTAGTCCAGGCTAAAAATGAGTTAGGTATCACCTGGAAGGAAAGTTTATCTCGTGTGGTTTTTCTAGATCAGAATTTTATGAGGAATAAGAATATGTTAGGTAAAAAGCCTGAATCCTGACGCATTCCCTATATAGGGGGATTATTTCCAGGGGGTCAAAAATTAAGAAAAATACTACTTGTATGGCACATATGAAGACAAATAAGATATACTGACCATGTAGTGACATAAGGATTCACACCAGTAAATAACTTGAGAAACAGGTAAGTCCAGCCCCCACTGCAAATTAGGCATTTTTTTTTTGGTGACCCTCGCCTAAGTATACCCTAAAAACTGAGAGAAATTGCGAGACCTGGGTTGCAAATCATGGTTGCTATCAATATTAAGTATAAAATCAGTAGGAATATCAAAAAAAGGTTGTCATTGATATGTTATTTTGATCCGACAAACCAATTTTAACCGTATTCTTACAGGGAACACATGACTGAAAAGTGCTCTGACCTCCAGGGTCCACGGTGCATGCTAGTCTTCACGGTCCAGTCGCTCGAAAATTTTGGGGATAACTACCCTAATTTCATGATTGATTGGGTAGGAGATATGACCTTCAAGCAGAATGTTAGCTTTAAGGTCTGAGATGTTCCATTGAGGAGAAAATGACATTTCATCTCGGCCATTTGTACAGGAACGAATGGGACCAGGATTTAGTGGTGTGAAACCATAAGAATTAAGCTTATTCAGGTATTTAAGTATAGTGTACTTGATGCAGTAATGATACGAGGGCAAATAAGTTGTAGGGGGTCACTAAATGACTGGTAATGACCCCCTTATTTAGATATGAAAATCGCATAATATAAACAATTAGGAAGTAAATTGTTCAATCCTGAACAGTAGTTTCACGGATAGTATAGTTCATCTGTGGAGGTCTAAAAAATGAGGAAGCAAAAAAATGCAGTATTTGGGGTGGCAATCCATGGGTGCGGGGGGGGGGGGGGGGGGGGGGGGGGGGGGGGGGGGGGGGGGGGGGGGGGGCGACTTATATGTGCCTACAAAATGGTGCCAAAATAGCTTTCAGTGTGGAAGGAAAGTTAATCTCATGTGGTTTTTCTAGATCACAATTTTATGAGGAATAAGAATATGTTGGGGGTATACTATAAAAATACTATATGGTGCATATCAAGACAAGTAAAATGTACTGACCATGTAGTGACTTAATAATTTAGCATATTCGGGTATTTAAGTATAAGTATAACGTACTTGACGTAGATACAAGGGCAAATAAGTTGTAGGGGGTCACTAAATGACCCGGGCCCCATATTAAGAAATACTGTGAAAATTGCTTAAACTATAAAACCTACCCCAGTTAGAGAGTAATTTGTTCAATCCTGAAGAGTAGTTTCAGATGATAGTATAGTTCATCTGTGGAGGTCTGATGAGGTGGCTTGAGGATAAAATACAGTATTTTCGGGTAACAACCCATGAGGGGGCACTTGAATATAAATTGTCTTATATGTGCCTAACAGGTGGTGCGAAAATAGCGTTCAGTGTGGAATTTTTCATAGATAAAAGTGGTCATTGAATCTTTTATGTTGATATTATGAGTTAAGAGACAAAGGGGGTTCAAGGAGAGGCAGCTGATATCCAAAAAGATATGGAAGTGCCCCACCACCACCAGGTAGTAAATATATAGGCCTACTACATGGTACATCTCAATTATCATTACAAATTGGGTTGCAAAACATTACCATTTTAAATAAACAAATTAAAACCATCTAGTTATTTGTTGTCTCCACTGCTTCATGTGATAACAAAAACCTTTCATGGAGAGAATTTAGAAAAATACTATATAATACATATGAAGACAAAGAGTCCTTTCCCAATATTTCTCCCCAGAACAATCCCCAATGTAATGAAGCTGTGGAAATAGACTTGCCCAAGTCTCCAAGACTAATTACTCATAATCCTGAAACACACCTTGCTGGCTGGAATGCCCAGTCTATGAAAAATACATCTTCCGTTATAAGTGATCTCATCATCTCTGAAAATTTGGACATCTAGCATAAAAAGATCATGGCTTAGAGCGATGCTCGATGATCACCTTGGCTGATATTTCCAATACTCTAAAACCTCTACCCTCCCTACCGGATTTCTTATTCAGACTTTACCACCCCTCGCATAGGCAAACGGGGAGGTGGTATTTGTGTCATCCACGTAAAGGTTACCAAACAGAGAAACAAAGTGGTAACAATTTCCAATCTTTTTGAATGCCTCGAAATGACATTCACTGCTGGACACCAGGATTCACTTAAACTGATAACTGTTTCGTCCACAACATAATCTACTAAGCAACAGCCTCCAAGTTTTTTTGAGAATTTTTTCTCATCTTCTTGAGTCATTTTGGTGTCACTGTACTGTCCTTTCATCAATCTGTGGTGACTTTTAACATTCCACATGGACGATCCTCATGACCGTTACACTCAAAAAAGACCTTCATGACCTTCTTCAGTCAGCCGTTCTAATCCAACTGGTTTAATTAACACCCCAACTCACATACGTGGTCACATGCTGGACCCCTCATCACCAGCGAGAAAGAAACTGTGTGGATGAACATGTCTGTGATTCTACCTTGCCCTCTGACCATATTGCTATTGTTTCAATGCTGCTTTGTCTCGTCGCCCCCCTGTCACCAAGCGCACTGTCTAGTTTCGCAAGATACGCGAAATTGATTTGGAATGTGTGTTGTTCAATGTAACTGAACTCTATCCCCCTGACAATCCTTCTGAGGATATCAACGATCATAATTACACATATACTCGTCCTCAGTGAACTTCTTGACAAGCATGCGCCCCGTTATTTCTCGCCAGATCTCATCAAGACCAAATACCCCTTGGTATGATGAATCATTGCGTACCTTGAAAAGTGAGAAGCCGCTCCCTTGAAAGAAAGTTCAGGAAGTCTGGCCTTGTTGTCGACAAGGAAATTCATCCGTAACAAATCCATGGAGTACAAAAAAGCCATTATTAATGCAAGAAACGCTATCACCAACAGCAATTGAAACTGCAGTCAAAAACATTAATTTCATGTTGTTGATAAACTTACTGTTCACCGCCCATCCCATCGCAACTGCCTGCTTCGCACACTTCTAAAAATGACCTTGCTAAGGACTTCGCTATTTTTCTTCCATGAGAAGATACGTACCCTTCGCCTGCTCTTGACGTCTCTGATGCTCATCACATGTCAGTACTTACTGAGAGCCTTGTTCCACTCATTCATCACCAAATTCAATCCCTTTCACCTGAAGACTTCTGAATCATCAAGGATCCAAAATAAAATCATGCCTTTGGATCCCTTACCTCGGTACTTTCACACAGATCTTTGATATTCTCTGCATCATAACAGTGATAACCACCAGTCTTTAGAGCTTGGGGTTTTTTTCCACTCTGCCTCAGTCTTCATTGGTTTTACCACTTCTCAAAAGGCCAGTCTGAACCCAGAGGTGAAAAAAATTACCAGCCCAATTCCAACTTTGTCTTCCACAGCACAAGTGATGAGCGTGCTGCAATGCACAATTTGTGAGGTATCTCTGACAAAACAACTTGTTTGCAAAACACAATCTGCTTACAAACAGTAACCCACAGCACTGAAACCGCCCTCACTCGGATTTATTACAACGACCTTTTGATGGCTCTGACAACCATGAGGAAGCCATCCTTGTGCCTGGACCCTCACTTCAGCTTTTTACACATCGATCACAATCAGGATTCTGCTTTGATCTCTTAAAGTGGCAGGTATGGTTGGTCGGAGGTTACTGTCATTATTGGTTTGCTTTCCCCCTATTTGAAGACGGCCAGAAAGTTTGCATTGCTGATGAAGCAAAATCGGACCCTATGTGTATGATCTGGGGGATGCCCCCATGTTCTGCTGCAGGCCCCCATTTGTTTGTTGCTTATACGGCCTCTGTTGAGGATATCATTCATGCGCATGGTCTCTCGTTGTCAATCTACTCTGCCGATAACGCAGCTCTCGTCACTATGTAAAGCTAACAGGTCGCCCACGTTTGCTATAATCAAATTGAGCCAGTGCATTGTGACATCAAAACCTGATGTTTAACTAATTCCCTCATGTTAAATGCAGTAATACCAGAGGTAAGCTACATGTTACTACTTACGTCCAATATGCCACTAGTACCCAAATCTCTCATCTCACACCGCCGGTAATTCGCAGTTACATCCATGTCAAACTGTTTCGCAATCTTGGGCCATCTTTGACTGTCATCTAAACACCAAAAAATGTCCCCTCCCCATATTAAGACATCTGTCGTGGGGCAACCTCTGCTCTAAGAAGGTTTGGTCCTACGGAATATCGACAACAAAGCAACTACTGCGAAACTCATCCACGGCTTTGTCACATCAGATTGGACATTAATAACAGTCTTCTCATTGTTGGCCTTCCTGGCAAAGATACCTCAAAGCTGCAAAGAATACAAATTTCCGCGCTCGTCTTGTTTCTCTGTCCCAGAAACGCAGCACATAACACCAGTCCCTACGATCTAAACTGGCTTCCGTTCAAAACAGGATTGCTTACAAATTTCTCCTCCTCACATAAATTCCTCAGTGGCATGGCACCTTCATACCTTTCTGAACTTGTTTCAACAGTATGTTCCATCCCCGCGTCTTCATTCATCTTACAAAAATCTTTTGAGACTCCTTCTGCTCGGACTAAATCATATTGGTGAAAGAGCTTTTTTGCCCTTGCTGCTGCTCTGCTCCTAACTTTGGAATAATTTGCCAATCGATATACGCAATGCAGCATCTCTCACACAATTCAAATTCAGACTCCAAGCTTATCTTCCAAGTTCTTATTCTGATCTTCATCACTGCTACTTTTGTTTAATGTTTTATTTTTTTTATTTTTTTTATTTTTTTTACGTTTTTTATTTTTATTGCATGATATTACACTGTATTATTAATTATTATTATTAAGACATAAGATTTTACTACCTGTAGTAACCTAAGAATCCAGTTAATTTAGGTATTTAAGTATACTTGATTTATAAATGATATGACAGTGAGTTCAGATAAAGTTTTGGGGTAAATGAATACACCGGAAATTTCCTTAAAAAACACAAACAAACTACTGTTGTATTTTATGTGATTGTTAATTCACGGGCAAGTGTTATTAGGTGATACTCATAACGCTCGTACTGTTCCTCATAAAAACGGTCAGTGGGTGACAGGGGGCTTTCGCAATGCGGCCCCAGCCTATGGAACTCTTTGTCCATCTTCTCTGTTCTCCCAATTCAGCCTCCATTGTTACTTTTCAGAACTTTAACAAATTTCACCATTTAAAAAGAAGTTGAGCATGTCCTTAACTTGGTATATTACATTGTCTCAAACGGGAAGTCTAATTTAATGTGCTGGCGGTTTCTCATAATAGTATCGATATATGTTACGGGTGTCTCATATGCCATCACTCTTAAATCTAGCATAATTATCATGTTTCTTTTTGCTAATTGGTCATTTTTTTATTGTAAAGTGCTTCTTGGACCTTAAGTTGATATGCTCTATATCACTGTTTGTATTGCAAAATGGACCCCGAACCCCCTTTGCCCTCCTCAACCAGACCTACCCGTGTCGATGTAATTTACATTAGTTTTGATTATAATGAATCCAAAGAATTTTTACAATTTTAAAAAATTACATAAAAGCCAACAGTATTTGTTGTGTTTAAGTATTTTTCAATGTATTGCCTTATTACGGGGGGTCATTTTTAACCCCTACAGCTTATGTTCCCTTCCCATTAACCCCTCCAAACTAACTCGTGTTCACTGTCATATCATTACTTAATCAACCTTTTAATACTCAAATATAATAGATTAAATTTTGTGTCCGAATGGGAATCGCACCCACGACCTTTAGATACAAGAGAGCGCCTATACCCGCAGGCCACGCACTTGACGCAGCAAAGATTGTTTTTGGTAATACGTCATAATTAACGGATGAAGTGCATCACATATCATATCTTCCTTGATTGACGAGGTTACTTGGTCGGCCCTGGGGATGAGCAGCTTCTAATATTTTGGTTCTAGTAGCGCCCTGATTCTTGAAGATGGGCTGTATCTAGCAGGAATGGGCCATGTGGGAAAATTAATTTTTTTAAACACACGTCATTTTATATTTTGCATTTAGCTTAGTATTGTTGTATTTAGTTCCATCTTAAAGGTAGTCACCTAATCTTTTTGGACGTTTTGGAAACATTCTGTTATTCATCCCAGGCTCCGAGGTCAGTTCACAAATGCCAAGGATTTCCTCCGAAAACGGGTGTTTTTTGTTCACGCTCTCACTTAGTATAGTTCAAACAAAAATCAACTGAAGCAGCTATATCACTGTGCAGCCTTATACCGTAAGTTTCAATTTTGGTAGTCTTGCTAGCCATGGCTAGACGTTAAATTACGGTTTATTGTTTTAAAAACATGAACATCCGAACATGAAATAATAATGGGCGTACAACACTAATCACTCCGTGTTTAATTTGGGGGAGGAGGTGGCCGAAGCCAAACATATTGTACATACGAAAGTGATAATAAATAAGCATTTGAAACAATTGGTCATTAGGCATAGTCGTATTTCCACCCTCATGATGTCATCACAGAGTAAACCACTATGGTGAAATGACGGCCAGCTATGAACAAACCACTCTTTATGGAGTGCTTTACAAGAGTTGCACTCGTGGGACTGGAAAAGTTCCATGTTAGCAAGACCTCACATTTTTTCAAACTGCATCTACATCTTCTGATACTGAAAGGTTTGAACCACTTCCGGTAAATCTGGGGTTCGGTGATGACGGCTATTAGCGATCGGACCTTTATGGCCATCCGGTGTTAGGTGACCGTTTTAATGTACTGCATTTTGTTCTATTTTAGTTGGTTTTGATGTTGTTGCTCTGGGACACTTCTGTACTGCACTAGATAAGACACTAGTAAGTATCATGTACTATGTACTCTCGATTCAAGAATATGGAACAAATTTGTCAAAGTACACTGAGAGATGCTCACTCTATAAAGCATAGATATCTATTCAGGAAACTTTAACCATGCTACATGTCCTTCCCTCTTGTCTTCACATCCATACAGAGGTATACTTTTCCCCTTATTAAAATGAGGCTTTATTCTTGTTTTTTTAAATAATCGCTTTATTGGAACTTCAAACTCTTGCATTTTAAGCTTTCTAATTGTATATTCTGCCTTTCTATTGCAGGGCAGTGGTCATGCACCTAAATATACAACTGGCACAAAAAGTATCTTGGCATGTTTTTGATCAGTATTGTGCCAATGTCTGATAATTTTTAAAGTTTTCAAAATATACATTTTGTTGCCTAGGTCTTGCTCTTTCATTTAACACCTTGCTTGTAAAAAACATTTAAAATGGCTGAGATAGAACTCACAAAAGATGCAAATCCCCAAACTGTTTTATGATATTGTATGTATATTGTATGAGTAGCAATTTGTACTTATGTAAATTTGTTGCTATACCTTTATATATGAGGGCCTGCTTGGAAAGCAGTGCTAGTCACTGAAATAGTTTAAATCCCTCAATAAAGATTTCACAAACAACGTGTAAATAAGTGTTTATGTATGGTTGCCAGGACAAATGCCCAAATTGGTCAAGAGTCGTACAATGTCAGGCCGAATTTAATTTTGCTAGTTAATAGTAAAAAGAAAGTTGGTTTAAAAATGAACATGAACATGTTTATGCCCAAAGGCCCAACAAATTTGCTCAGAATAATCATTAATCCTTTTGGTCATATGAGGTATGAGGTATTCAGCTAGATAAGTTATTAACGACAAATCCATCGGAAAAGAGTCAAAATATTTCCAATTGCAGGACCGTGGGAAAGTGACGGATAAGGCGGGAAAGAATTTAGTATTCTGCCACAGGCTACGAATTCAGGCAAAAAAAGGTTAACGGAATAACCGCATTGTTAAAGGTGCCGAATTGTAAGTGGTGGCAGGATACAATTCATCCGATTAAGGCTGCAGAAACTATAATCAAGTATTTTTGCAACTTGAAAAAAAATAAAACAAACTAAAAAAAAAAAAATGACAACATTGGCAGAAATGGCAGAAAATGGCAGTGTTCAAAGATTTGAATTCATTCAATTATGTGTTCGTAGTAAGTATTCCGTATGGCCGGAATGTCTAAAATTCTGATTTGTCCTTATTAGATGGCTTTTGGCCTTACTTTGTGGGGTACGTAATTTAGAATACCTATACTTGTTTTACAACCTGCAAGATCTGATTTTTGATGATTTTTTCAATTTTTGATGTAGTAAATCGCGTGATAGTGCCTTTTAAAGGTAGCTGCAGAGGTCAAATCACATTACAGCTGATTTTCAGAGATTGCCGGAGGAGGGCACCCTCATTTTCAAAAACAAAATGTTGTGGTTTTTGGCTAATGCATCCCTATTGAAGAGCTTTTCTCAAATGAAGTCCTGCATATAGGAAAATCACAACTTGCTATACAAAGTCCAGATTGAAATATTTGTTTTACCCAGTATCTATGGCATAGTATCCATACTTGTCCCATACATTAAATGTACTGCATATGGAAAATGGGAAATTTGGAAGAGCATTTTAGCTAATTATCTTAGTTCCAGTTGACCGCAAATTGTACAACCTCTAAATATCTGTTGATGCTTGCACCGAACTTAATGGGCGAGACCCGATTTAAGTTTATTAATTTGCATCTTGATAGGAAGGCTACGCCTCAAAAAACCCTACCTGTAAAGTTCCGTGCCGATATTTCAATCCGTTTTTGATGAGAGCCTTAAAGGGGCCTCAAATCAGCTCCAGAGCCTCAAGTGTTGAAATCGGGCGGCACATACCTACCCAAAAATACTGGGAAGGGGACCCTGGGTTAATTGGGAGGGGAAATCGGGATTCAGTTGAGGAAAGGTTCATAGATGGAAAGGTCTGGAAAGGACCATGGGTAGTTGGAAATTGCCCCATATGGTAGGATGAAAAGGGAAACTTATGGGTATTTGTATAGGGTGTGGAGGGGTAGGATGGGAAATGGGGAAATCACGTGCCATGGGTTAGTTGGGAAAGGGCACATGTGTAGATGAGGAGATCTTAATTACTTGAGAATGATGGCTCTTGGGAAGCCATCGGGAAGGGGATCTTGGTATGTGGGAAGTGACCCTGTGGAAGTCAGGACCTTTTCTCTGGGAAGGGGGGCGGGGGTGGGCAAAACAGGAGGGCAAAATGAACTTTGGGGGAGCTGAAATTGTTTTGGAGCTAACCAATTTTTGGTCCCAAATCCTGCTTTTGGCAAAATTTAGTGATTTTGTGCACACATGCACACAAATTACTTAAATATTTAAAAAAAAAATTAGCAATCCCCCCCCCTTTCTTGCTGCAGATACAAGATGGTATGACGACTGAGGGATACTTCTTAAAAGGTTCTGCATGAGCTGTGCTGATCTCATTTTGTGTTAAAAAGTGGAGCCCAAAGTTAACCCTACAGAGCTCTTTAAACTATAAGCTGAAGCTTAAAGGGAGGATAATTTAAGAGCCATAAGGCCATTTCCAGAAAGAAAGAAGAACCCCCAATGGTTAAGGGTTCCAAGTTTTTTACATATTTGGAATGCTTATCAATGTATTAGATAACACCTGAAGTGAATAGCTAAAATATGCCGTTGTTATGTAATAATAAGATCATTAAGATGATATTTGCATTTCTGTCATTGACACGACAGAAGAAAATCAAAACATGCTTAAATTATATGGGGACGATTACAATAGCAAGGCAAGTTCAAAAAAGTTTTTTAGTTTTCTTAATTTTGTTTGACCAACAACCTTTGGAAAACATTCTCGGTAGTGTCTACCACAAGTAAGTGGCAAATTGAATGAGAAATTCATATCTCAAACACAAT